>NW_026843820.1:3407500-3543662 GCF_029531705.1 Pantherophis guttatus | reverse complement strand
CACCGGCCACCATGTATTTCCCTTTGGTGCTCAAAGTTAGGTGGGCAGGGCAGGAAGGAGATCCAGACGCTGCAGAAGACCAGCATGCTGAAGGTGATCAGTTTGGCTTCGTTGAAGGCCCCAGGCAGGTTCCTGGCCAGGAAAGCCACTGTGAAGCAAATGGCAGCAAGGAAACCCATGTAGCAGAGAACCACATAAAACATGGTCACAGAGCCTTCATTGCACTGAAGGATGATCACTCCTGATTGGGAGTGCAGGTCAAAATCAGGAAACGGAGGAGAAACTCCCAGCCAGATTGCACAAATGACCATTTTTCCAGCAGAACCAGAAAGGATGATGGAGTTGGCCAAGCTCTTCCCCAACCATCTCCTCACCCTGTTCCCTGGTTTCGTGGCCAGGAAGGCAGCACTACCATGATTGTTTTGGCTAACACACAAGACACAGCTACTGAGAAGATGATGCTGAACATTGTTTGTCGGAGAAGGCAGGTGGCTTTCCTTGGTCGGCCAATGAAGAAAAAGGAGGACAAGAAGCAAAGCAAGAGGGAAACCAGGAGGATGTAGGACAGGTCACGGTTGTTAGCTTTGACAATGGGAGTTTCTAAGTATTTAAGGAATATGACTAAAACAAGGCCTGTTGTTAGAAACAAGAGTACAGCAAAGGAGACCAGGATGATGCCCAGAAGTTCTTCATAGGACAGGAAGGTTATTCTTTTGGGAATACATTGGATTCTGTCATCAGTGGGATATTTGTCATCTGGGCACTTGGTGCATTTTTCAGTATCTGAGAAAACAGTAATATTTTTTTTTTAGTCTCTCCTTTCACATTCCAAGAAAGACCTTCTTTGGATGACAGCTGATACCGAAGAGACAGGAAAGCCAGAGTTCCTCTGGTGTCACCCACCTTCCTGTGTGGAGATGGTCCCTCCGGACAAGGAATACAATCGTAGCAGCAAATTGGTTCTTCTTTCCGAGCCCGTTTTACAAATCCAGGGTGACACTTCTCCACACATTTGGACTGAGGCAGAGACTAAGCAGAAAAACAAAATTCATTCCAAAATATCTGCCAAATTTTTATTTATTAGATTGACTGATTAAAATAAAATGAAAATGTGCTTAAGAATGACACTTCTGAGCAATAGATCAGGAAAACACAAAAACATTGCAAAGCCACTCTGCTCTGAAAATAATCCAAATCCAAAGATATAAAGAATAAATTCCTCAGAGACTAGGGCTGTCAACTTCAAATGAGGTATGATTTAGTTATATCAGTACATTTATATTTTTGATTCATTCTGGTGAATGAATTTCGCCATTCTGGGGAAATAAGAGTAAACATTACTGCCTAATTTCTAAAATTATAGTGAGGATGAGTGGAGGTGAAATCATGAGAACATGTCACTTGAAAAGGGTAAGCCAGGCATGTTTTCCTGCAGCCCATGGGACATGAGCATGAACCCTGTGTGGGAAAGGGATATTTCTAAGGCCAAGTGAGGGATTTAAGACAAGGTCCTTTCCATTGACGTATTACAGTTTTGTTGTTAGTTGCTACTTGTGTCCAACGCTTTCAGCCACAAGAACCATAGCACTCCAGGACTCCCTGCCCTACATTGCCTCTCAAAATTAGAACTACAATTAGATGACATAGAAAGACAGACCCACCTTTATTTACTACTTAAATTTGGAGAATTCTTTGTTTCAGTGGAAGACTTAAGGTAGCTGACAATCAAGATAAAAAATTGCATTCAAGGGGTTTTTCGATGGATTACTAGCCAAAGATCAAATCCCTGCCCTACATTGCCTCTCAAAATTAGAACTACAATTAGATGACATAGAAAGACAGACCCACCTTTATTTACTACTTGAATTTGGAGAATTCTTTGTTTCAGTGGAAGACTTAAGGTAGCTGACAATCAAGATAAAAAATTGCATTCAAGGGGTTTTTCGATGGATTACTAGCCAAAGATCAAATCTAAGAAGCATTTCATTACAAATTGACCCTCATTGTCTCATTATTTCAAGAGTCAAGAAAGTTTTTTGGGGGGGTGGGGGGTCAAAGTCATTTTCAGTCCTTCCTTTTTCTAGTTTAAGGCATTATCTCATACTGGACAAGTCATTGTGATTCCATTTTGATTGAACACCTTGGATCATCTTCCTAGCAGCAGGAGGCCTATCCCAATGGGGTGAAACAGAGGCATGAATAACTGTGGTCAGATATGGGCTCTTTAAAAATATCTGAGCCTGCTCTTTCAGGGAACCTTAACACCAACCATATAGACTAAGAAAAGTTGCCAATATTTTCAACCACCTTGTTGAGCAACTTTAGCCGTGAAAGAGCATCTTGGTTGATAATAAGCCTCTGTCTTTCAAACTCCCCAGTTGCTCTTTGATGGGATCCTCCTTGGAGAAAAGTAACCAACTTATGATATTCAGATCTGCTGCTACATTTCCACTTTGGTCCAAGTATAGTTTCTCCCAGGAAAAATTGCAAAACTCATTCTTCTCCAGAAAGGGATGGAACTAGGATTGAAACATCAAGGAATTTTGAAAGCAACTTGAAATATCCTAAAAGGAGGAGTCAGGAGCTAATGAACAAGAGATGTTCAGTCCTCTCTTCGCTATTTGACTAAACAGCAGTAGCACTTAGACGTATATACCACTTCACACTGCTTTTACAGGCATCTCTAAAGTGGTTTATAGAATCAGTATATTGCCCCCAACAATCTAGGTACCCATTTTATCAACCTTGATAGGATGGAAGGCTGAGTCAATCTTGAGCTGGTCAGGATCGAACTCCTGGCAGTGAGCAGTGAGTTAGGGTTAGCATTAGCATTCACATAAATGCCATGGCTAAATGCAAAGACTGAATAGCTTTAACTGGATTCTTGCAGTCTGAAAGGCTTTAACTAGATTCCTGCAGTGAGGAGGGGTTAAGTGAAATGCTCCCAGGTTTAGTTCAAATTTATGAATATAAAACTCTATCATGCTAATTACAAACCCATAAGTACAGGAATTTATTTACACTGTATACATTTTAAATAATTTTATATTAGCAGTGTTTAATATCAAAATATAATTGTCCCAATGCCTGCTCTTTGGAACATAATCCTGTGAACTAAATTTGGCCTCATTGTGGCCAAACATTTGGTGTTTGGAAGAACAAGGAAGTTGAAATGGTTCCACCACATCAACTTGATTTTTTTCTAAATATAAACTAGGTTTGATGGATCCTTGTCAGGACCACATACCTGCCATGGCTCTAGCCTTGGAGCCCCCAATCTCTCTTTCTTCTCCGTTTTTCTCCTCCTAGATACTGAAGAATATGCAACATTCAAGACATGGGCCAGAGTCTTAGCAACAGTATAAAAACGGTGCTCATTTTTTATCTGAATTCTATTCTTTTTCTCTTGCATGTCCAGTGGTGCTATCTGGATGCATCGTCTCCGGCCCTTGACAGAAAGGACATGCTTTGAAAAAGAACAGCGAAAAGACTGGTCTTCAAATTTGGAATCCTTAAAAAGACTGGGTTGAAAGGCTTCATCATTTGGCCATTTTCTTTCCTGAAAAGCAAAGTTCCAAATGCTATGTATATATTTGAAATGTTTATGCCTTGGAATTGTCACTTTCTCGACCATTGTGGTGATCCAGACTTTCCCTTCAATGGGTCCTGGCAAACCTTCAATTGTTAAATGGATATGGCGAACTCTATCCACAAGAGAAAAAAATTCTATGAAGTGTACAAAGACATTGACTTGTTTCCACTTAGAAATGGCATGTCTGAGAGTTTCTGTAGCTCTAGCCATTGAGAAATGTTGTGAGATAACCACACAAATTCCATTTCTGACAAGCATAGGGGTGAAAGTTCTCATGAAATTCTCTCCCTCCTCTGTGTCTGTTGAAAAGAGACCAATCAAAGTCCATCTGAAATGGAGGAGTACTTGGACAATTCCTGGGTACTGGATCCCTTCTTTGGGGAGCATCTGATGGAAAAAAGGAATTTGTCTTTTATCACTCAGAGCCTCTGAAACAATTCCATAACTGATCTGAAGAAACAATGAAGAATGGTGTATTATATTTAGATCAGATCAAGCCCAAAATGTAATCTTTTAACACATCCTGTGTGATTCTCACGAACATATTAGAATAGTCGATTGTTCTTAACCCTTAAGTCATATCAAGATAAAAAATAAAAAATGCAGAATGCAGAATGCTAGCAAGATTGAATATAATTATTTGTCTAATCTGGGGTCTAAGATAGTGCTCTTTCTCTTTTCTAATAAAACTGACAGTCGGATAATAGATGTGCTATGTCTTCTATAGATTCAGTAGAGAAAGCAGAGTTATTTTATAAACAATACATAGATATCCAAGAGGAAGGAAGGTTGAGGGAAGAAAAAGGGGATGAACAACAAGAGGAGAAGAAAGAACAGCCAAGAAAGACAACGAAAGGACAAGAATAGAGAGTGTTAAGAGAAGGAGCGAGAGCGAAAGAAGTTAAGACACTAAGGGAGATAAGAATGACTAGATCGACAAAACAAATAAATAAATAAGAAATGGAAGAAGAAATTAAAATAATATATTTGAATATAAATGAATTAAACTTGGCAATAAAGAGAAGGAAAATATTCAATAAATTAGAGAAGCTAAAATTAGAAATTATATGCTTACAAGAAGTGCATATTAGAAAGCAACATAAAAAACTTTTGGAACGAATAAAATTAGGGACATTGTATACAACTTTGGCTTGTTAAAGCAAAAGAGGAGTAGAATTTTACATCAAACACACAATCCAATCCGAACAAATATATGAGGATGAGGAAGGAAGAGTATTAATGGTAGAAATTTAATGAACTATAAAAAAAATATTACTTGTGGGTATATAAGCTCCAAATGAAAATCAAGAAGAATTTTATGCAAAATTACACTGGAAAATATTAGAATATGAAGATGAAGATATTTGCATAATTGGGGATTTTAATGCGATTGTTGATTATGAGTTAGATTATAAATCTACAAAAGTGAATAAAAAACCAAGAAAGACCCTCCCAAAAACATTCTATACAATGGTAGACAAATTAAGTTTACAGGATGCTTGGAGGAAAAGAAATTTAAAAGAAAAACAATATACATTTTACTCAAACAGGCATATGTCATGGTCAAGAATAGATACGATGTGGATATCCATAGACATAATATCCAAGATAGACAAGATCGATATAGAAGCAAATATAAGGGCAGATCACAATCCAATAATGATGACATGGAAAGGACAAAGAAAAAGAATGAGATGGACATTAAATCAAAGCCTATTAAATGAGAAAGATTTTATAAAACATATGGAAAAAGAATTGATATTTTTCTTCAAAGAAAATAGAAAAGAAGATACATCATTGCAAAATGTATGGGACACTAGCAAAACATATATAAGGGGGTTGGTAATGACCTAAATAGGAAAAAGAAATAAACAGAATAGACAAACTCAAAAGAAGTTGGAGGAGGAATATAAGAAATTAGAGAAAGAGTTGCAAAAAAACCCACAAGACAAAAAAATTAAAAATTTGATGGACTTGAAAAACACAAATTGAATTTAATAGAGAATGAAGAGCTGGCAAAGAAAATAAATTCAACAAAGCAAAATTTCTTTGAAAATGCAAATAAACCAGGAAGATGGCTGGCATGTAAAATGAAGAAGGAAAGAGAAAGGAAACTGATAAATCAATTATTAGATCAAGATGGAAAGATATGTTACCAGAATGAAGAAAAGAAAAAAATAATTGAGAACTATTATAAGAAATTATATCAACAAGAGCAGATACCAGAAGGAAAGATATCAATGATGGAATTGATTGAGGGAATTAAAAGGCAGAAGAATGGAAAAACCCCAGGACCAGATGGGCTACCAGCAGAAGGATATAAAAAGTTGCAAGATGTACTAAGTAATATATTGTTACAAGTATTTAATGATTGATTAATAGAAGCCAAGGCATCGAACTCATGGATGGAGGCATATATAACTCTTATACCAAGAGAAGAAACAGATTTACAACAAATAAAGAATTATAGACCAATTTCACTATTAAATGCAAATTATAAAATATTTGCATCAATTATGACAGAAAGATTGAAGAGGCTGTTAAATGAATGTGTACACCCAAACCAAAATGGTTTTTTGCCTAAAAGACAAATTAGAGACAATATAAGAGTTATTTTGGATACATTGGAATATTATGAGGCACATTTAGAGAAACAAATGGCATTGTTATTTTTAGATGCACAGAAAGCATTTGATAATGTGAATTGACAATTTATGATTTTACAATTACAAAAGATGGATTTTGGGGACAGATTTATCAATATGGTTAAGACTATACATAAAAACCAATTGGCTAAAATAATAATAAACAGTGAAATGACAGAGAAAGTAGATATAAGAAAAGGAACTAGACAAGGATGTCCATTATCTCCACTATTATTTATTCTGACCCTAGAAATTTTAAACAGGAAAATAAGACAAGAAAAAGAAATAAAAGCCATGAGAATTAAAAAAGAAGAGTATATAAGCTACAAGCATTTGCGAATAATTTAGTATTCATTATGGAAGAACCAATAGAAATGGGTTCAAAGTTAATTGAGCAAATAGAGGAATATGGAAAAGTAGCTGGATTGAAAATAAATAAAGATAAAACAAAAATTATAGTTAAAAATATGAGAGAAAAACAAAAGAAGCAATTAATGGAGAAGTTAGATATTCAAATAGTGAAGAAAGTGAAATATTTGGGTATCCAATTAACCTCAAAATGTATTACAGTGAAGGAAGATAACTATTATAAACTAAGAAATCAAATTGAAACAGATTTGGAAAAATCTTCAAAAAAGGAAAAAAACAGATCCAGAAAACTACAGACCTATCAGCCTGACCTCAATACGAGAGAAGATTCTGGAAAAGATAATCAAGCAATGAATCACCGAACACCTAGAAGCAAACAAAGTAATAACCAAAAGCCAACATGGGTTTGTCAAAAGCAGATCATACCAGACTAATCTTATTGTATTCTTGGACAAAGTGACAAAATTAGTGGACCAGAGGAATGCTGTCGATATAATTTACTTGGACTTCAGTAAAGCATTTGATAAAGTAGACCATAACTTACTACTAGATAAAGTAGAAAAATGTGGGTTAGCCAGCATCTCCCCACAGATGGATTCGTAACTGGCTGACCAACCACACTCAACGTGTAGTCCTCAATGGAACTGCATCTACATGGAGGGAAGTATGCAGTGGAGTACCCCAGGGCTGTGTTTTAGCCCCATTACTCTTCAACATCTTCATCAATGACTTGGACGAGGGGATAGATGGGGAACTCATCAAATTTGCAGATGACACCAAGCTGGCAGGAATAGCCAACACTCCAGAAGATAAGCTCAGGCATTGCCACAAAGAAGAGGGAGTGAAACTATTCTTCAAAGCACCTGAGGGTAGAACAAGAAGCAATGGGTGGAAACTAATCAAGAAGAGAAGCAACTTAGAACTAAGGAGAAATTTCCTGACAGTTGGAACAATTAATAAGTGGAACAATTTGCCTGCAGAAGTTGTGAATGCTCCAACACTGGAAGTTTTTAAGAAGATGTTGGATAACTATTTGTCTGAAGTTGTGTAGGGTTTCCTGCCTGGGCAGGGGGTTGGACTAGAAAACCTCCAAGGTCCCTTCCAACTCTGTTATCCTATTCTAAATGGAAAAATTTACAATTATCTTTAATGGGGAGAATAGCGTTAATCAAAATGAATGTATTGCCAAGATTGTTTTTTTTTTCAAACAATTCCGATAAAGTTGGAGAAAAAATACCTTGAAAGTTTGAATAAAATGATGTGGAAATATATATAGCAAGGGAAAAAAGTGAGAATTAACCTTAAATTGCTTCAAGATTCCAGAATTAGAGGAGGATTTGGTCTACCGAACTGGGAATTGTATCATCAAGCGGCGATGTTAACTTGGATTAAAGAATGGATCTTATTGAGAAATACAAGACTATTGACTTTGGAAGGACATAACTTGCAACTAGGATGGCATGCTTTCTTATGGTATGGAAAAAATCGGATCCATGGATGCTTCCAGAGACATTGTGTAAGGAATGGTTTGTTGGTAGTATGGGAAAGAGTAAAAGAAAAACATTATATCTTTCAACAATAGAACTGTTGACACACCCAAATATGATTAACATGGGTAAGATTGTAAGATATAAAGACCATTTTAACAGAGAAGGGAGAATTAAAATAGAAACAAGACTTAAAAAGCCTGGTGGCTCAGTAGACTGATAGCATTGTGATTAACACCAGCTGTCTGCAATTACTGTAAGTTCGAATCTCACCAGGCTCAAGGTTGACTCAGCCTTCCATCCTTTCTAAGGTAGGTAAATTGAGGACCCAGTTTGTGGGGGCAATAAGCTGACTTTGTATAAATATACAAAAGTATGAAGGCTATTGCTTAACGCATTGTAAGCCGCCCTGAGTCTTCGGAGAAATCAAATCAAAAAAACAAAAAACAAAACCCAGGGATTGAGATTGACTGGTATAAATGGCTGCAGATACAATCAAGATATGATAAAGACTTGAACCATATGGTTTTAATTTGGGGGAATCAGAGTTGGATCAGATAATGACTAGAAAGGATGAAAAAATGATTAAAAGATTGTATAATTATTTGTTGCAAATTAGATTGGAAGATGAAGAGATAAAAGAGACAATGATAACATGGGCAAAAGAATTTGGATATGAAATAGAATTAGAGAAATGGCAACAACTATGGGAAAGGAATTATAAATTGACAATGGCAACTGCATATAAGTAACATCTATATAAAATGTTTTATAGGTGGCATATGCCACCAGAAACATTAGCAAAAATGTTTAAGGATAAATCAGCCAAATGGGAAATGTTTGCATTTGCCGGGATCATACTATCATATATGGGGGTCATGTTTAGAAGCAAAAAATTATTGGTCTAGAATACAGAAATAGTTGGAAGCATTACATATTACATAAATCTATAGAATTAAAACCAGAGGTTTTTTTTATTGGGTATTCTCCCAGAGAGATATAGTAAAGAAGATGTGTATTTAACTATACATATAATAACAGTAGCAAGAATTATATTTGCACAAAATTGGAAGAGAGAAAAAATTCCATCAGAAGGTGAAGTAATAAAATAGAGTTTAGACTGTGCAGAAATGAATAGATTAACTTTAAGAATAAGAGATAAAGAGGAATCAGTGTATTTCAAGACATGGGGAAGATTTTATATATGGTTGGAAAAGAAATATGAAGATAACAGGATAGATAAATGATTTAGATAATAGAAAGTTAAACGAGGGAGAGGATACCAGATGACACCAGAGTAAATGAAAAAGGGGGATGGGAGGGGGGGAAAAGAAAGAAGATAATAAGAATAAATGTACAATCATGATGATAATACTGATAGATAGAATAAATGTGAAAAGAAATCGAAAGAAAGTATATACTATTAGAATTCAGGAGTTGCTCGGATACCAAACAAGGAGAATAATCTACAGAAAAGAGGATAGAAAGGAGATGGGAGGAGAGGGGAGGAAGAGGAGAGGGAGGGAGAGGACTGGAGAAAGGGAAAAGGAGAGGAAGAAAGGGGAGGGGACAGGAGTAGGAGAGAAGGGGAGAAGGGGGAAAAGAAGAGAGGAGTGGGGGAAAGGAAGGGGAAGTGGGATGAGGTAGGAGAGGAGGAAAGAGAAAGTAGGAAGAGGAGAGGGAGGGAGAGGACTGGAAGAAAGGGAAAAGGAGAGGAAGGAAGGGGAGGGGATAGGAGTAGGAGAGAAGGGGAGAAGGGGGAAAAGAAGAGAGGAGTGGGGGAAAGGAAGGGGAAGTAGGATGAGGTAGGAGAAGAGGAAAGAGAAAGTAGGAAGAGGAGAGGGAGGGAGAGGAATGGAGAAAGGGAAAAGGAGAGGAAGGAAGGGGAGGGGACAGGAGTAGGAGAGAAGGTGAGAAGGGGGAAAAGAAGAGAGGACTGGGGGAAAGTAAGGGGAAGTGGGATGAGGTAGGAGAGGAGGAAGGAGAAAGTAGGAAGAGGAGAGGGAGGGAGGGAAGGGAAAGAGAAAAAGAAGAAGAAAATTTGTTGCGAAATGAGAGAAGAAAGGGTAGAAGAGCAACTCCGGATGTAATTAAAATACCTTATTTTAATGCTTTCTTTAAGGAAAACATGTATATGTATGATTAATTATATATAAGAAAATGTACATTTTATATCATGTGTATAAGAATTAAAACTGAAAACTTTTCCAAAAAAAAGGAGCACTGCAAATGTAAATCTTTTCATTTTAGAGATTTGCTTAAATGTTCCCTATTGAACATTGTGTCCAGCTGCTCAAATCTTGCTCGAGTAAATGTTTAGGCCTCCTGTGGATCTCAATCCCTAGCCATGACAAAGGCCATGGTGAAAAGAAGCTCATGAATTCCATAGAAAAGATATGATTGAATCTATTACCCACCCATCACTACCCTGCTCACTTTACCAGATAGAGAAAAACACAAACACACCTGTGGGACTTTGTAGGGGCCTACTAATGTTGACATCTGAATAGAGATGTCATCAAGAGATCCACCAAGAACAGCCATCAGGTTGTCCTTCTTGCCACAGCTGTAGTTGGGAACATTGACTTCTCCAGTCGAGAGCATGTCCAGCAAGGCATCTGAAGTCCCAAGGGTGTTGAAATAATTGTCATGGATGTTGTAGCCAAGTGTGAGATTGTACAAAAGCTGAGAATTCTTGTTGACTTGTTGAATGGCAAAAATGAAGCATAGGATTCTTCCTGGCTCATTAAATGAACTACTGTAAAAAATGTTCATGATAACATCGTCTCAAACAACAAGAAAATATATTTTCATTTATTCCTTTCTCTCCACAAGCCCATTCAGTCTTAAGTTAAAAGAGTTTGAAGCAACAATCCAATTATAGTCACCCATCACCAGTTTTCTTTCATCATTGTTTCTGTGCCAACTCAGAAAGCTCAAACTGCCCAAAGAGCTGCTGATCCACTTCTACAGAGGAATTATTGAGTCTCTCATCTGCACCTCTATAACTGACTGGTTTGGCTCTGCAACCCAACAAGACAAACACAAACTTCAACGGATAATTAGAACTGCAGAAAAAACAATTGCTACCAACCTGCCTTCCAGTGAGGATCTGTGTACTGCACGAGTCAAAAAGAGAGCTGTTAAAATATCTACAGAACCCTTACATCCTGGACATAAATTGTTTCAACTTCTACCCACAAAATGATGTTATAGGCACTGCACACCAGAACAACTAGACACAAGGAAACTTTTTTCCCAAATGCCATCACTCTGCTTAACAACTGATTCCCACAACACTGTCAAATAGTTTACTACAACTGTATTACTATTATTCTTTTCTTCCTTACTAGTATCTATCTCTTCCCACTAATTACTATAACCATGTTGTTTGTATCTTTCAATTGATATTGTTTTTATTTGTTTCCCTGTACGAAATGATAGTTTATCAGTAACCTTGACTATCACTAAGTGTTGTATCTTTTTATTCTTGATGAATGTATTTTATTCTCCTTATGTACAATGAGAGCATATACAGCAAAAACAAATTCCTTGTGTGTCCAATCACACTTCGCCAATAAAGAATTCTATTCTATTCTAATTGTTATGAGTATTGAGAAGGTGGGATGGAGATTTAATATTTAAAATATATCAGTATTTGTAATAGTGCTCATTTTTAATTTGTGAAATGACCAAAATTCCAAATTATTCAATCATTAAAATAGAGTCATCAGCAAAGAGAAATTATAAATGAGCCAGAAAAGCAATTCTAAAAACAAGCCATCCTCTATTCCATACCAGGGTGAGGCATTGAATATCAATGAATGGTTATAAAAATAGGGAAATGGGTGGGGCAGAAGCAACTACAAACTTTTCAATAAGATAGTTGTGATTAACTCAGGATTGTAGGAGAGGGGAAAATAATTGGGACTTTGGATTTGGATCCCTTAAAATAAGATGTAAGAGAGAATCCATGGAAATCCAAATGATTCAAGAAATTAAACAGGTCCTGCAATATAGGAGTAACTGAAAGCAAAGAAGAAGAGTGTTAGGACTGCAAATGGAAGGAAGGCAACTCCATCACACTGAATGACTTACGAGGGAGATTGAGTATAAGGAGCTGTGTTGAAAGACAGCATTATTTGGGATATTATTGTGGCAGTGGAGATTATACTAATGAGGTGGTCTCCTGGCCTGTAATAGCTCCGTAGGTTTTTTCCCTCATGTTCCTCCAAACTCAGCAGGCACTTCATTCTCAGCTTCCCAGAGACTGGCTGGGACATCAGCAGCAGCAGAAACAGAAGGAGGAGGTCCATAATTCATGGGGCTGAATCAATCCCCTTCCTGTTTCTAAGGAAGAACAAGAGCATTTGAAGAATTCAAAGCACCATTCAAAGATGGAAATGAGAGTGACTTTCTTGATTGAGAGAGAGCTTAACAGAACTTCACCTGGAAAGGAGAGAAAGGAAAGGTACATTCAAGAAGCACAGTCCCTGAATGTCCATAAATTTGTACCACATGGAGTTCGACCTGAGACACATCCTTTTCTCATGCAAGATTCCTTTCTAGTTGCTTCAGTCTGATGTTTACATCAAAGGCGATCAATGGAGAAATATCAGGAGAGATCTCACAGATCAGGATTTTAATAATTACCGTAAGAAGCAACATCTCCTCTGGGGATCCTGAACTACCTCTGAGCCTCCATGTTCAGAGGAGAAGCTGGAGAAAAAAAAATCATAGATATACCCCTAGAGGGCACTGGTCTGAAGTGTTTGTGGTCCTTCCTTTCTGGACATGTCTAGAAAGTGATGCTAAAGAAAGACAGTTCGACACCCAGGAAATTGGGTGTTGTCCTTCAATGTACTCTCTTGTCCCCAGAGACTCCTGGGGAAGGTCACCCAGAACTATAGAGTGCGGTTACACTTTAGTGTCAGACCTGGAAGCCATCTTTTACATTTGTGCCTTCAGGCCTGCCACATTTTCTACTGTGGGAAAATGGGAGGGGGGATTGCATAGAGCAGTGGTCACCAACTGGTGGTCCGTGGCACAGTGGTGTTCTACAAGAAAATTTTGGTGGTCCGCAGTGCACTCGGGTGGAGGAGCTGCTCCGGTATGAGCAATGGACAGTCCTGTGACTAGAGCTCTGGAATATGGAACTGGCCAGGCAGCTCATGGTGGGGCTGTAAATCTCTGCTGTAAAGGGAGGTTCATGCAACTTGCAACTTTGTAGCACAGCCCTCGCTGGCCAGAATGAGATAATGGTGCAAGGGGGGGGGTGGCAGTGCAGGTGGGCCGAAGCAACGGGTGGCAGGAACCCCGGGCTGTTTCTTCCCCATGCTGTAGCTTCCTGTCAGCTGAACCCACCAGTAGCTGTCCCCACCCCTTGCCCTCACTTCTCAGTCACTCCTCGCCTGGTGAGGGAAGGGCAGGGGATGGAGATTCGCTCCATATTCCAGAGTAAGAGTGAAGTTTTGTCTCTTGCTGGATCTCGCAGACGTTTCTTCTGGCCCTTGTTGGTGCTCTGCACACCTCGGTCTCTCAGGGAGATGCTTGACTTCCTCTCAGCCCCAAGACACTGGCTGGCCCATGAGATGAGAGAGAGAAAGAGAATCAGAGAGAGAGAGAATCAGAGAGAGAATGAAAGAGAGAGAGAATGAGAAAGAGTGGGGGAGAGAGAGAGAAAGGGGGAGAGTGATAAGAGAGGGAAAGAGGGGGAAGAGAGATGAGACAGAGAGAAAGAGAGAGGGGGAGAGAGAAAGAGAGAAAGTGAGAGAGAGAAAGAGAGAGAGAAAGAGAGAATGAAAGAGACAGAGAATGAAAGAGAGAGTAAGAGAGAGAGGCAGAATGAAAGAAAGAGAGAATGAGAGAGAGAAAAAAAAGATACAGAGAGAAAATCAGAGAGAGAGAGAATGAAGGAGAGAATCAGAGAGAATCAAAGTCAAACAGACACACAGACAGACAAACAGAGAATGAAAGAGACAGTGAGAGAATCAGAGAGAGAGAGAGAGAGAATGAAGGAGAGAAGCAAAGAGAAGCAGAATAAGACAGAGAGAGAGAGAGAGACAAACAGAGAATGAAAGAGAAAGAGAGAGAAAGAGAATGAGAGAGAGAATGAGAGAGAGAGAAAAGAGACGGAGAATGAGAGAGAGAGAATGAGAGAGAAAGAGAGAAAGAGACAGAATGAAAGAAAGAGAATGAGAGAGAGAGAGAGAGACAGAGAATAAGAGCGAGAATAAAGGTGAAAGAGAATGAGAGAGAAAAAGAGAGAGAATGAAAGAGGGAGAATGAGAGAGAGAGACAAAGACAGAGAAAGAGAATGAAAGAGAAAGAGACAGAGAATGAAAGATAGATAAAGAAAGAGACTAAATGAAAGAGAGAGAATGAGAGAGAGCGAGAAAGAAAGAGACAGAGAGGGATTCAGAGAGAGAATGAGAGAGAATGAGTGGGAGAGAGAGAAAGAGAGAGGAGAGAGGGAGAAAGGGAGAGGAAGAGGGAGAGAGAGAGAGAGGGAGAGTAGGGAGAGTGCCTGAAGGACACCAACCTATCACTGGGAGTCCAGGCGCTTCAGCAAGTGGTGCACTGGATTCATATTAGTGGTCTGCGGGATTTAAAATTATGAACTTGGTGGTCCTTGAGGTCCAAAAGGTTGGGGACCCCTGGCATAGAGTACATGTGATATGTAAACAAAATAACATTCTTTTCTCAGAGACTCAAGGCCACCTTGCCCTGCAGCTGCAATGAGGTGACTGGGAGGCATCTCCAGTTTTGGATGGTGCCTGATTGGATCATGTGATGGACATGCGGGTGCTGGGCAGGCATTTGAACTTTCTTTTGTGTGGGGAAAACCTGGAAACTTTCGGATTTGGGTTTTCCCAGATGTGCCAATATGACATTGCTAATAAAATGGAACATTGAGGAAATTCAAGCTTTGGAGTTTTCTTTCGTTGGGGCTGTTAATTGGACACTTAGGTTGATGACACTTATTTCTAATACTGCCTGACTTCCAGTGGTGGGTTTCTCCCGGTTAGGCCCAGTTCTCCCGAGCTGGTAGCGGTGACGATATGATGTCACCGAACCAGTTCTGGCCCTCCCCCCATGCCCCCCAAGCCCCCCCACTCCCGCACGTTATTCTTGCCTTTTATTTGGCCCCACCCCCAATCTATTGCTGCCTCCTGAGTCCCAGTTGATGGCTAGAGGGAAAAAAGCTGTTTAAACTCTTGCCGCGGGGCTTCAAAGGGCCGCCCTACAGTTGATCAGTGTTAAAAGAAAACAAATGAGTAGACCAGTGCCAGCAAAAAAACATGAGTAGATCAGTGCCTGCAAAAATTGAAACTACAATCAAAATAGAATTATAGTTAAAAAATAGGGAGGGAAGGAGCGAGATATGTGGGGGGTGGGATTGCCTCTTAGTTCATCAACCATCTCCATTGTGATGCTCCATCATTGGGATCTGAAGCTATCTAAAGAATCAGGACTTAAAGCTTAAGGAACAAAAGATGGTATTTTATTTGATGCCCATAATATCCAAAATTTGAGGTAAAGTTCTGTCCCCAGTGAAATGGAAGTTCTACCCCTTGTAATGAAGGCCTGTCTACTCACCCTTTATTTTGTTTTCTTTTCTTCAATTTCACCATCATTTGAGACTACAGTTGAAGTGCAGTTTTCTAGTATGGTGATGTCGCAAAGGTGCTTTTTTCAAGAGGTAACTGGACTGTTTTGTTTTTCTTTGAAGACATTTCACTTTTCATCCAAGAAGCTTCTTCAGCTCTGACTGGATGGTGGGGAATGGAAGGATTTATACTCCTTGCAGACATCTGGTCATTTGCATTCTCTTAGAGCAGGAGTGTCAAACTCGTGTCATAACAGTGGCAACTCATGACGTATCCAGACTTTTTTCCCCTTCACTAAGCCAGGTGGGAGCAGGGCCAGCACTTAACGCATCCGGCCCACAGGCCACGAGTTTGACACCCCTGTTTTAAAGAGTCATTGAGGCCACTTGGAGGTTGATCTGTGTCCTTGGGGTCACCTAAGTAGTGCAAGTAGGTGTGGAGCCTTCTTGGAACTGCTGAGAGGACTGTGTTGAGGACTGGAGATAGATGATGTCGTATCCCTCCCCCTCACCCCAATCTGGGAAGTCTTGTCTCCTCTGCAGATGCATTATATTAACATAACTAACTCATTTGTTATCTTGTCCTTCCCTAGTTTCATTACAATTTAAATCATTAAAAAATTTATTTACACTTTGATGATTATCTTAAGTTAGTCTTACATTCTTTGTATGTTTATTTCTTTTGATTTTAAATAACCTTAATTGTCAAAAGAAGCATACAAACTCAATAATAACTGCAATAAATAATTAAGTCTTATGAGCTTAAGAAACTACTTCATGATCAGATACCGACTTTTATCATTAAATGTTCCTTAGTATTTAGATCTGGTCTCAGGATGATAATGTAGCACTTGGGGAAGAAGATGCAGCCCAGCAGGCCAGCCCCAGAAGCCAAGATGGAGAAAACCTGCACGGCCACCATGTATTTCCCTTTGGTGCTCAAGTAGGTGGGCAGGAAGGAGATCCAGACGCTGCAGAAGACCAGCATGCTGAAGGTGATCAGTTTGGCTTCGTTGAAGGCCCCAGGCAGGTTCCTGGCCAGGAAAGCCACTGTGAAGCAAATGGCAGCAAGGAAACCCATGTAGCAGAGAACCACATAAAACATGGTCACAGAGCCTTCATTGCACTGAAGGATGATCACTCCTGATTGGGAGTGCAGGTCAAAATCAGGAAACGGAGGAGAAACTCCCAGCCAGATTGCACAAATGACAATTTTTCCAGCAGAACCGGAAAGGATGATGGAGTTGGCCAAGCTCTTCCCCAACCATCTCCTCACCCTGTTCCCTGGTTTCGTGGCCAGGAAGGCCAGCACTACCATGATTGTTTTGGCTAACACACAAGACACAGCTACTGAGAAGATGATGCTGAACATTGTTTGTCGGAGAAGGCAGGTGGCTTTCCTTGGTCGGCCAATGAAGAAAAAGGAGGACAAGAAGCAAAGCAAGAGGGAAACCAGGAGGATGTAGGACAGGTCCCGGTTGTTAGCTTTGACAATGGGAGTTTCTTGGTATTTAAGGATTATGACTAAAACAAGGCCTGTTGTTAGAAACAAGAGTACAGCAAAGGAGACCAGGATGATGCCCAGATGTTCTTCATAGGAGAGGAAGGTTATTCTTTTGGGGATACATTGGATTCTGTCATCAGTGGGATATTTGTCATCTGGGCACTTGGTGCATTTTTCAGTATCTGAGAAAACAATAAGTAATATTATTTTTATAGTCCCTCCATTCACATTCCAAGAAAGACCTTCTTTCAATGGCAGCTGATACTGAGAGACAGGTAAGCCAGAGTTCCTCTGGTGTCACTCACCTTCCTCTGTGGAGATGGTCCCCTCTGGACAAGGAATACAATCATAGCAGCAAATGGGTTCTTCTTTCCGAGCCCGTTTTACAAATCCAGGGTTACACCTGTCCACACATTTGGACTGAGGCAGAGACTAAGCATAAAAACAAAATTCATTCCAAAATATCTGCCAAATTTTTATTTATTATAATGATTGATTAAAATAAAATGAAACTGTGCTTAAGAAAGAAACTTCTGAGCAATAGATCAGGAAAAGGTTTCTTTTGAACTACGTAAAATATTGCAAAGCCACTCCCCTTTGAAAATAATCAAAATCTTTGTTCCAGTTTAGATATGAAGACAAAAATCTTCACCAACTAGGACTGTCAACCTCAAATGAGGTATTATTGAGTTATATCTGTACATTTATATTTTTAATTCATACAGCTGCCATGCTGGTGAAATAAGACTAAACATTACTGCCTAGTTTCTCCACCCCTGACCACTCTAGGGATCCCCTTTCCGTGATGTCCCACTGCCTGGAAGCGGTGCGGGTTTGGATGGGGAGGAACAGACTTAGACTCAACCCTTCCAAGACTGAGTGGCTGTGGATGCCGGCATCCCGGGATCTGGAGGTTCCATCTTTAATGATTGGGGGAGAATTTCTTGCTCCCTCTGATAGGGTCAGCAACTTGGGTGTCCTCCTGGATTCGCGGCTGTCCTTAGAGGACTATCTGACGGCCTTCGCACAGGTGCATGTTGTGCGCCAGTTGCGCCCTTTTCTAGACCGGGATGCCCTCGCCACGGTCACTCATGTACTCATTACCACTAAGTTGGACTACTGTAACACCCTCTACATGGGGTTGTCCTTGGGATGCGTCCGGAGGCTCCAGCTAGTCCAGAACACAGCCGCACGGGTAGTTACGGGGGCGTCTAGATTCTCCCGTGTAACATCTCTCCTGCGTGAGCTGCACAGGCTGCCGGTGGCGCTCCGGATACATTTCAAGGTGCTGGTGCTCACCTATAAAGCCCTTCATGGCTTAGGCCCGGGGTACTTCCAGGACCATCTCCAGCCGCTCTCCCACCATCCTGTGCGCTCTCACAGAGTCGGCCTCCTCAAGGTGCTGTCAGCCAAACAATGTAGGCTGACGGCCCCCAGGAGGAGAGCGTTCTCTGTGGGAGCCCCGACGCCCTGGAATGGATTGCCCACTGAGCTCAGGACAGTCCCCGACCTTCTTTCCTTCCATCACAAGCTGAAGACGTGGCTCTTCCATCAACTCAACTGATCCGTTTGGGGGTACACTGTCATAATTTTAAACTGTTTTAATAGGGTCGCTGATTTTAATTTTATTTCATTGTGATTTGTATTAGAATTTGTCATTTTGTAAGCCACCTTGAGTCCCCAGGGAGAAAGGCGGCATATGAATCGCAATAATAAATAAATAAATAAATAAATAAATAAATAAATAAATAAATAAATAGAATTATAATGAGAATGAGTGGAGATTAAATCATGAGAAAATGTCACTTAAAAAGGGTGAGCCAGGCATGTTTTCCTGCAGCCCATGGGACAGGAGTATGAACCCTGTGTGGGAAAGGGATATTTCTAAGGCCAAGTGAGGGATTTAAGACAAGGTCCTTTCCATTGAAGAATTACAGTTTTGTTGTTAGTCGCTACTTGTGTCCAACTTTTTCAGCCCCCAAGAACCAAAGCACTCCGGGACCCACTGTCCTATATTGCCTCTCAAAATTAGAACTACAATTAGATGACATGGAAAGACAGACCCACGTTTATTTATTCCTTAAATTTGGAGAAATCTTTGTTTCAGTGGAAGACTTAAGGAAGCTGGCAATCAAGATAAACAATTGCATTCAAGGGGTTTTTAGATGGATTACAAGCCAAAGATCAAATCTAGGTAGCATTTCATTACAAATGGATCCTCATTGTGTCATGATTTCAAGAGTCAAGAAAGTTTTTTGGGAGGGTCAAAGTCATTTTCCATCCTTCATTTTTCTGGTTTAAGTCATTATCACATATTGGACAAGTCCTTGTAGTTCCATATTGATTGAACACCTTGGATGACCTTCCTAGCAGCAGGAGGCCTATCCCAGTGGAGTGAAACAAAGGCATGAATAATTGTGGTCAGATAAGGGCTGTTAAAAATATCTGAGCCTGCTCTTTCAGGGAACCCTAACACCAACCATACAGACAGAGAAAAGTTGCCAATATTTTCAACCACCTTGTTGAGCAACTTTAGCCGTGAAAGAGCATCTTGGTTGATAATAAGCCTCTGTCTTTCAAAACTCCCCAGTTGCTCTTTGATGGGATTCTCCTTGGAGAGAAATAACCAACTTATGATATTCAGATCTGCAGCTACATTTCCACTTTCGTCCAAGTACAGTTTCTCCCAGGAAAAATTGCAAAACTCATTCTTCTCCAGAAAGGGATGGAACTAGAATTGAAACATCCAGGAATTTTGAAAGCAACTTGAAACACCCTAAAAGGAGGAGCCATTTTAAAGCTGAGCTAGTGAATAAGAGATATTCAGTCCCCTCTACAGTATTTGCCTGAATAGCAATAGCACAAAGACTTATATACCACTTCACAGTGCATTTACAGCCCTCTCTAAGTGATTTATAGAATCAGTAACAATCTGGGCACCCATTTTACCAACCTGGAAAGGATGGAAGGCTGAGTCAACCTTGAGCTGGTCAGGATCGAAGTCTTGGCAGTGAGCAGTGAGTTAGGGTTAGGGTTAGGGTTAGGGTTAGGGTTAGGGTTAGGGTTAGGGTTAGAGTTAGGGATAGGGTTAGCATTAGCATTAGCATTAGCATTAGCATTAGCATAAATGGCATGTCTAAATAAAAAGACTGAGTAGCCATCAGTCTGAAATGCTTTAACTGGATTCTTGCAGTGAGCAGGGATTAGGAGAAATGATTGCAGGTTTGGCTGAAATTTATGAATATAAAATTCTATCATGCTAATTACAAACCCATGAATACAGGGATTTATTTACAATGTATACGTTTTAAATAATTTTATAATAGCAGTGTTTAATATCAAAATATAATTGTCACAGTGCCTGCTCTTTGGAACATTATTTATTTATTTATTATTTAAATTTTTATACCGCCCTTCTCCCGAAGGACTCACAGCGGTGCACAGCCAACAATAAAACACAATATATATACACATAAAATTTAAAAACAGTTTAAAATATATTAAATAGTTTGGCCCCAATATTATTAAAAAACTGAAAACAACCCTTAAAAATCATTAAAAATCATGTTTAGGCCAGCCCAGCTTATTGGAACAATACCATCTTGAGGGCACGGCGAAACGTGCGTAGGTCAGGGATCATCCGTATCTCTGGGGGCAATTCATTCAAGAGGGCAGGTGCCCCCACAGAGAAGGCTCTCCCCCTGGGGGTCGCCAGTCGACATTGTTGGACCGACGGACACCCTGAGGAGTCCCTCTCTGTGGAAGCGTATTGGTCGGTGGGAGGCTATCGGTAGCAGAAGGTGATAATCCTGTGAACTAAATCTGGACTCAGCTTGGCCAAACCTGTTGTTTTTTTGGAGAAGAATGGTTCCCCTACATCAGCATTGGATTTTTTTCTAAATAGGAACTAGGTATGATGGATCCTTGTCAGGACCCCATACCTGCCATGGCTCTAGCCTTGGAGCCCCCAATCTCTCTTTCTTCTCCGTTTTTCTCCTCCTAGATATTGAGGAATATGCAACATTCAAGACATGGGCCAGAGTCTTAACAACACTATAAAAACGGTGCTCATTTTTTATCTGAATTCTATTCTTTTTCTCTTGCATGTCCAGTGGTGCTATCTGGGTGCATCGTCTCCGGCCCTTGACAGAAAGGACATGCTTTGAAAAGGAACAGCGAAAAGACTGGTCTTCAAATTTGGAATCCTTAAAAAGATTGGGTTGAAAGGCATCATCATTTGGCCATTTTCTTTCCTGCAAAGCAAAGACCCAAATGCTATGGATATATTTGGAAAGTGGATGCCCTTTTATTGTCACTTTCTCCATGAATGTGGTGATCCAGACTTTCCCTTCAATGGGTCCTGATAAACCTTCAATTGTTAAATGGATGTGGCGAATTCTATCCCAAATGGAAGCAAATTCTAGGTAGTGAACAAAGACATTGACTTTTCTCCACTTAGAGATGGCATTTCTGAGAGGTTCTGTAGGTGTAGTTACTGAGAATTGTTGTGAAATAACCACACAAATTCCATTTCTGACAAGCATAGGAGTGAAAGTTCTCATGAAATTCTCTCCCTCCTCTGTGTCTGTTGAAAAGAGACCAATCAGAGTCCATCTGAAATGGAGGAGGAGTTGGACAATTCCTGGATACTGGATCCCATTTATGGGAAGCAACTGATGGAAAAAAGGAATTTGTCTTTTATCACTCAGAGCCTCTGAAACAATTCCATTACTGATCTGAAGAAGCAATGAAGAATGGTGTATTATGGTTAGATCAGATCAAGTCCAAAATGTAAGCTTTTAACACATCCAGTGTGGTTCTCACAAACATATTAGAATAGTCGATTGTTATTAACCCTTAAGCCATATCAAGATAAAGAATACAAAGTGCAAAATATTAACAAGATTGAATATAATCATTTGTCTAATCTGGGGTCTAAGATATGGCTCTTTCTCTTTTCTAATAAAATTGACATTCAGATAATAGACGTGCTATGTATTCTATCTCTAGAGCACTGCAAATGGAAATCAGTTCATTTTAGAGATTTACTTAAATGTTCCATATTTAACATTGTGTCCAGCTGCTCAAATCTTGCTTGAGTAAATATTTATGCCTCCTGTGGATCCCAGTCCCTACCCATGACAAAGGCCATGAGAAAAGCAGTTCATGATTTCCATAGAAAAGATATGATTGAATCTATGATCCAACCACCAACAACCTGCTCACTTTGCCAGATAGAGAAACAAAAAAAAACAAAAAAACAAACCTGTGGGACTTTGTAGGTGCCTACTAATGTTGACATCTGAATGGAGATGTCATCAAGACATCCATCTAGAACAGCCATCAGGTTGTCCTTCTTTCCACAGCTGTAGTTGGGAACATTGGCCTCTCCAGTAGAAAGTATGTCCAGCAAGGGTGTTGAAATAGTTGTCATGGATGTTGTAGCCAAGTGTGAGATTGTACAAAAGCTGAGATTTTTTATTGACTTGCTCAATGGCAAAAATGAAGCTTAGGATTTTTGCTGGATCAGTATATAAACTACTGTAAAAAATGGTCATGATAACATCATCTCTAACAACAACAACAAAATATATTTTCATTTGTTCCTCTTTCTTTCCACAAGCCAATTCAGACTTAAGCAAAAAGTGTCCAAAATAAAAATAAAATTATAGTCACCCATCACTGTTTAATTGTTATGGGTGTTGAGATGGTGGGATGGAGATTTAATATTTAAAATATATCAGTATATCATTCAATCATTAAAATAGAATCATCAGCAAAGAGGACTTATAAATGTTCGAGAAAAGCAATTCTAAAAATAAGCCATCCTCTATTCCATACCAGGGTCAGGCACTGAATATCAATGAATGGTTATAAAAATAGAGAAATGGGTTGGGCAGAGGCAACTACAAACTTTTCAATAAGATAGTTGTGATTAACTCAGGATTCTACAAGAGGAGGAAATAATTTGGACTTTGGTGGGCAGGGTTGTTCCAACTTTGGATTTGGGTCTCTTAAAATAAGATATAGGAGAGAAGCTATGGAAATCTCAATGATTCAAGAAATTAAACAGCTCTTGCAATATAGGAGTAACTGAAAGAAAAGAAGAAGAGTGTTAGGACTGCAAATGGAAGGAATGCAACTCCATCACACTGAATGACTTACGAGGGAGCTTGAGTATAAGGAGCTGTGTTGAAAGACAGTGTTATATGGGATATTATTGTGGCAATGGAGATTATACCAATGAGGTGGTCTCCTGGCCTGTAATAGCTCCGTAGGTTTTTTCCCTCATATTCCTCCAAACTCAGCAAGCACTTCATTCTCAGTTTCCCAGAAACTGGCTGGGACATCAGCAGCAGCAGAAGCAGAAGGAGGAGGCCCATAATTCATGGGGCTGAATCAATCCCCTTCCTGTTTCTAAGGAAGAACAAGAGCATTCGAAGAATTCAAAGCACCATTCAAAGATGGAAATGAGAGTGACTTTCTTGACTGAGAGAGAGATTAACAGAACTTCACTGGAAAGGAGAGAAAGGAAAGGTACATTCAAGAAGCACAGTCCCTGAATGTCCCGAAATTTGTGTCACACAGAGTGTGACATGAGTCATTTATGCTTTTCTCATGCAAGATCCCTTTCAAGTTGCTTCAGTCTGATGTTTACATCAAAGGCGATCACTGGAGAAATATCAGGAGAGATCTCACAGACCAGGATTTTAATAATTACTGTAAGAAGCAACATCTCCTCTGGGAATCCTGAACTACTTCAGGGCCTCCATGTTCAGAGGAGAAGCTGTAGAAAAAAAAAATCATAGATATACCCCTAGAGGGCACTGATCTGAAGTGGTTGTGGTCCTTCCTTTCTGGACATGTCTAGAAAGTGATGCTGAAGAAAGATATTTCAACACCCAGGAAATTGGGTGTTTTCCTTCAATGTACTCTCTTGTCTCCAGAGACTCCTGGGGAAGATCACCCAGAACTATAGAGTTTGGTTCCACCTTAGTGTCAGACGTGGAAGCCATCTTTTACATTTGGCCTTCAGGCCTGCCACATTTTCTACTGTGGGCAGATGGGAGGTGGGATTGCATAGAGGAGTGGTCACCAACCAGTGGTCAGTGGCGCAGTGGTGTTCTACAAGAAAATTTTGGTGGTCCGCAGTGCACCCGGGTGGAGGAGCTGCTCCGGTATGAGCAATGGACAGTCCTGTGACTAGAGCTCTGGAATATGGAACTGGCCAGGCAGCTCATAGTGGGGCTGTAAATCTCCGCTGTAGAGGGAGGTTCATGCAACTTGCAACTTTGTAGCACAGCCCTCGCTGGCAGGAACGAGATAATGGTACAAGGGGGGGTGGCCGTGCAGGTGGGCCGAAGCAACGGGTGGTGGGAACCCCGGGCTGTTTCTTCCCCATGCTGTAGCTTCCTGTCAGCTGAACCCACCAGTAGCTGTCCCCACCCCTCGCCCTCCCTTCCAAGTCACTCCTCGCCTGGTGAGGGAAGGGCAGGGGATGGAGATTCGCTCCATATTCCAGAGTAAGAGTGACGTTTTGTCTCTTACTGGATCTCGCAGCCGTTTCTTCCGGCCCTTGTTGATGCTCTGCGCACCTCGGTCTCTCAGGGAGATGCTTGAGTTCCTATCAGCCCCAAGAAATTGTCTGGCCCATGAGATGAGAGAGAGAAAGAGAATCAGAAAAAGAGAGAATCAGAGAGAGAATGAAAGAGAAAGAATGAGAGAGAAAGAGAGAAAGAAAGAGACAGAGAGGATCAGAGAGGGAATGAAAGAGAGAGAGAATGAGAAAGAGTGGGAGAGAGAGAGAAAGAAAGGGGGAGAGAGATAAGAGAGGCAAAGAGGGGGAAGAGAGATGAGACAGAGAGAAAGAGAGAAGGGGAGAGAGAAAGAGAATGAGAAAGAGAGAGAGAGAGAATGATAGAGAGACAAAGAGAGAGAGGCAGAATGAAAGAAAGAGAATGAGAAAGAGAGAGACATATAGAGAATGAGAGAGAATGAGAGAGAGAATGAGAGCAAAAGAGAATGAGAGAAAGAGACAGAATGAAGAGAGAAAGAGAAAGACAGAGAGAGACAGAGAATGAAAGAGAGACAGAGAATGAAAGAGAGAGAGAATGAGTGGGAGAGAGAGAAAGAGAGGGGGGAGAGAGAAAGAGAGTGAGAGAATGAGAGAGAAAGAGTGGGAGAGAGAGAGAGAAAGAGAGAGGGAGAGGGAGAGAGAGAGAGAGAGAGAGAGAGGAGGGAGAGTGCCTGAAGGACACCAACCCATCACTGGGAGTCCAGGCGCTTCAGAAAGTGGTGCACTGGATTCAATTTAGTGGTCTGCGGGATTTAAAATTATGAAATTGGTTGTCCTTGAGGTCCAAAAGGTTGGGGACAACTGGCATAGAGTACATGTGATATGTAATCAAAATAACATTCTTTTCTCAGAGAGTCAAAGCCACCTTGCCCTGCAGCTGCAATGAGGTGACTGGGAGGCATCTCCAGTTTTGGATGGTGCCTGATTGGATCATGTGATGAACATGTGGGTGCTGGGCAGGGACTTGAACTTCCTTTTGGGTGGGGAAAACCTGGAAACTTTCAGATTTGGGTTTTCCCAGATGTGCCAATATGACATCTCCAATAAAATGGAACATTGAGGAAATTCAAGCTTCGGAGTCTTCTTTCATTGGGGCTGTTACTTGGAACCCTGACACTTAGGTTGATGACGCTTAATTCTAATACTGCCTGTTTTCCAGTGGTGGGTTCCTCCCGGTTCAGTCCAGTTCTCCCGAGCCGGTAGCAGTGACTATATGACATCACCGAACCAGTTTGCTCCCCGCGCCCCCCCCCCCCGTGCCCCCGCGTCATTCTTTCCTTTTATTTGGCCCCACCCCCAATCAATTGCTGCCTCCTGAGTCTCAGCTGATGGCTAGAGGGAAAAAAACTGTTTAAACTCTTGCCGCGGGGCTTCAAAGGGCCGCCCTACAGCTGATCAGTGTTAAAAGAAAACTTTACTTTACTTTACTTTATTTTGGATTTATATACCGCCCTACTCCCAAAAACAAATGAGTAGGCCAGTGCCAGCAAAAATACTTGAGTGGATCGGTGCCTGCAAAAATAATTCGGTAGACCAGTGCCTGCAAAAAATAAACGGGTAGATCGGTACAGCTCTGCAAGCAGTTAAAAGCCTGGTAGACCAGTACCTTTGCTAAATCCTAAATAATTGTCACATGACCATCAAGCCATGCCCACAAAATAAGCCACTCCCACAGAACCGATAGTAAAAAAAATTAGAACCCACCCCTGCTGTCTTCTAATTTTAAGTAAGAAATCTGGATCTCCATGTATTAATCACAAATTGGAAGTGATTTTAAAATTGCTCATGCATTAGTGAAATTTCATTTGCCCTAGAAATATCAACTTTGGGGTGATATTTGAGACAAAGGGTCTGGAAATAGATAATTGGCCAAATGTATCATTGGATAAATATGGAATACGTTATGGGGATAGTCATTTTTTTCTTTCTACTTGCCCTTCAGTATTCATGTAAGACACCAAGAACCTTTATACTTTGAAGTGTCTTTGTTTACTAAACAAATAGCAGGCAGTACGATGTCCCCCTTGGACAACTCGCCAGATTCTTCCTCAGAAGTCAGCTCAAGGGAGGATGAGCTCATTCCTGGCACGTCAGGAACTGAGTTCATTAATGGCTCTGAACACCTGGCCAAAAGAGTTTTAGACTTTCCCCAGTTTCAGCTGGGGAAAATTTTCCAAAAAAACCCCTCTAAAATCACTTCTTTGCTGTATATTACAAAAGGCTGCAAAAAATAAAGATTTTACAAAGTTGAAAATATGTAATATTCTTTCTTTTTACCGTATTTTTCAGAGTATAAGACGCCCCTTAGTTTTTGGGGAGGAAAATAAGAAAAAAGCTGATTGGCAGGTGGATCACCCTCCCAGAATACTCCCAATCAGCTGTTCCCAGAGGTGAATTTTAGCAACAGGTTCCTTGGTTGCGAGTTCTGTGCCTTGCTTTTTTTCCTGCTCTGAAAGCCTCTGAAACAGAGCTTCAGAATAAAAGCCTGAGAGAAAAAGAATTATTCCTGTAAAGAATAATAAATAATACAGCCTAAGTGACTCCATATTTACCCTTTACATAACCTGAGCTAACCCTCAGCTATTAAGCTGAGTAAGATATATAGAAATGCCTGTTTTGAGGAAACAGATGTTTTGGTACATTCTAAATTGGGTCAGGCTGACCCAAGCTCCATTGAAAAAGGAGGAAGAGACTAAGGGTCCAATTAATAAGAACAATAACAAACAATTATGAATACATATTTAGAGGGTATTTTTAGAGGGTAATTTTGGAGGGGAACTCCAGGATGGAACATGTGAAGAAAGCCAAAACATTATATAAAAATTGAAAACAATATATGGTGGAGGGGTTCTAATTGTTTTGTTGATAGCCAATACTTGACAGAAACTGTATTTAAACCATGTAACCGGAGTGATAAGACGTTCTCTCTCCTTCATGGGAGAACCCTTTTGCAAAACTTTATGGGATACATATATCCTTACAATAAATCTGCTTTTTACCTGTTCATGGTCTCTGTTTCACATTTTATGAGGTTTGCTGTTTTTTTAACTCTCAGAAAGCCTCTGAAGCTCTGTTTGGGGGCTTTTTTTTCTGAAACTTCTTTTCTGATTCTTTTTTCAGCCTCTGAAACCTCCATTTGAGAAGCTGGGCAGGGCTACATTCGGAGTATAAGACGCACCCAGGTTTTCACCCTCTTTTTTGGGGGGGGGAAGGTGAGTTTTATACTCCCAAAAATGTGGTAAATGGACTGAAGGGGATTCCACCCACTGACTGGTAAACTTGTTTCATATGTTTGTTTGTTTGTTTGTTTGTTTGTTCAGTTTATTTGCCACCCATCTTGTTTTGAAACAACTCTGGGAAACTTATACCATTAAAATCATAAAAGAGAAATATTTCTAAAATAATTAAAATGGAAACTAGAATCAAAATAGAATTATAGTTAAGCAATAGGGAGGGAAGGAGCTGGATATGTGGGGGCTGGGATTGCCTCTTAGTTCATCAACCATCTCCATTGTGATGCTCCATCATTGGGATCTGAAGCTATCTACAGAATCAGGTCTTAAAGCTTAAGGAACAAAATATGGTATTTGATTTGATGCCCATAATATCCAAAATTTGAGGTAAAGTTCAGTCCCCATTGAAATGGAAGTTCCACCCCTTGCAATGAAGGCCTCTCTACTCACCCTTTATTTTGTTTTATTTTGTTCAATTTCATCATCATTTGAGACTACAGTTGAAGTGCAGTTTTCTAGTATGCTGATGTCTCAAAGGTGCTCTTTCAAGAGGTAACTGGACTGTTACTTTTTCTTTGAAGACATTTCACTTTTCATCCAAGAAGCTTCTTCAGCTCTGACTGGAGGGTGGGGAATGGAAGGATTTATACTCCTTGCAGACATCTGGTCATTTGCATCCTCTTAGAGAGTCATGAAAGTCACCTGGAGGTTTATCTGTGTTATCAGGGTCACCTAAGTAGAGCAAATGGATGTGGAGCCTTTTTGGAACTGCTGAGAGGACTGTGTTGAGGACTGGAGATAGATGATGTCGTATCCCTCCCCCTCACCCCAATCTGGGAAGTCTTGTCTCCTCTGAAGTTGCATTATGTTAATGTAACTGTTTCATTTCTTATCTTGTCCTTCACTAGTTTCATCACAATTTAAATTATTAATTAATTTATTTTACACTTTGATAATTATCTTAAATTAATCTTATGTTTTTTGTATGTTTATTTCTTTTGATTTTAAATAACCTTAATTGTCAAAAGAAGCATACTAACTCAATAATAACTGTAATAAATAATTAAGTGTTATGAGCTTAAGAAACTACTTCATGATCAGATACCGACTTTGATCATTAAATGTTCCTTAGTATTTAGATCTGGTCTCAGGATGATAATGTAGCACTTGGGGAAGAAGATGCAGCCCAGCAGGCCAGCACCAGAAGCCAAGATGGAGAAAACCTGCACGGCCACCATGTATTTCCCTTTGGTGCTCAGGTAGGTGGGCAGGAAGGAGATCCAGACGCTGCAGAAGACCAGCATGCTGAAGGTGATCAGTTTGGCTTCGTTGAACGCCCCAGGCAGGTTCCTGGCCAGGAAAGCCACTGTGAAGCAAATGGCAGCAAGGAAACCCATGTAGCAGAGAACCACATAAAACATGGTCACAGAGCCTTCATTGCACTGAAGGATGATCACTCCTGATTGGGAGTGCAGGTCAAAATTAGGAAACGGAGGAGAAACTCCCAGCCAGATTGCACAAATGACAATTTTTCCAGCAGAACCAGAAAGGATGATGGAGTTGGCCAAGCTCTTCCCCAACCATCTCCTCACCCTGTTCCCTGGTTTCGTGGCCAGGAAGGCCAGCACTACCATGATTGTTTTGGCTAACACACAAGACACAGCTACTGAGAAGATGATGCTGAACATTGTTTGTCGGAGAAGGCAGGTGGCTTTCCTTGGTCGGCCAATGAAGAAAAAGGAGGACAAGAAGCAAAGCAAGAGGGAAACCAGGAGGATGTAGGACAGGTCACGGTTGTTAGCTTTGACAATGGGAGTTTCTAGGTATTTAAGGAATATGACTAAAACAAGGCCTGTTGTTAGAAACAAGAGTACAGCAAAGGAGACCAGGATGATGCCCAGATGTTCTTCATAGGACAGGAAGGTTATTCTTTTGGGGATACATTGGATTCTGTCATCAGTGGGATATTTGTCATCTGGGCACTTGGTGCATATTTCAGTATCTGAGAAAACAGTAAGTAATATTATTTTTTTAGTCTCTCCTTTCACATTCCAAGAAAAACCTTCTTTGGATGACAGCTGATACCGAGAGACAGGAAAGCCAGAGTTCCTGTGGTGTCACCCACCTTCCTGTGTGGAGAATGTCCCCTCCGGACAAGGAATACAATCATAGCAGCAAATTGGTTCTTCTTTCCGAGCCCGTTTTACAAATCCAGGCTGACAATTGTCCACACATTTGGACTGAGGCAGAGACTAAGCACAAAAACAACATTCATTCTAAAATATCTGCCAAATGTTTGTTTATTAGATTGATTGATGATTAAAATAAAATGAAATTGTCCTTAAGAAAGACACTTCTGAGCAGTAGATCAAGAAAAGGTTTCTCCTGGACTAAGTAAAATATTGCAAAGCCTCTCCCCTTTGAAAATTACCCAAATCTTTGTTCCAGTTAACATATGAAGACAAAAATCTTCACCAACTAGGGCTGTCAACCTCAAATGAGGTATTATTGAGTTATATCTCTACATTTATATTTTCAATTCATACAGCTGCCGCGCTGTTGAAATAAGACTAACAATTACTGCCTAGTTTCTAGAACTATAGTGAGGATGAGTGGGGATGAAGTCATTAGAACATGTCACTTAAAAAGGGTGAGCCAGGCTTACAATGCGTTAAGCAATAGCCTTCATTCTTTTGTATATTTTATACAAAGTCAGCTTATTGCCCCCACAAACTGGGTCCTCATTTCACCTACCTTTGAAAGGATGGAAGGCTGAGTCAACCTTGAGCCTTGGAGAGATTCGAACCAGCAGAAATTGCAGGCAGCTGTGTTAATGACAGGGTGCACTAAACCACTGTACAAGGCTCTAAGGCCAAGTGAGCAGGGATGGGTTGTAAAAATTTCATGTGACACTGGGTGTGGTTTGATGGTCATGTGACTGGGTGGGTGTGGCCAACTCAATGTCACTCACGTCAAGCGGTGCCTCGCCTGGCCCCTCCCCTCCCAGCCATTCCTTGTCACACCCAGCCTCAACGTATCTATAGTTCTGTAAAAATGTTGTTCACCTTTTTTCAACTTTATTATCTACATACTATAGATGTACTTTCATGGGCCACTGAAAGGAGGAAATGGCTCCCATGCTTTGCCCAAGAGTGTGAGAGGCAACAGGCTTTTAAGGGGCTGCCAGAAGGGGGGGCAATGTATTTTCCAAAGCCCCAGAAGGCAGAACAAGAAGCAATGGATGGAAACTGAACAAAGAGAGAAGCAACCTAAAACTAAGGAGAAACTTCCTGAGAGTGAGAACCAATATAGGTGCAGAAATAGTTCAGTCATAATTTCACATATAAAATAGCCATTCATGCATATTGTTCAAAACAGTCATTAGTATTATGGCTGATGTTTATGGCTGAAGCCTAAAAGTCCAAGATCACAAGAGCGCTTCTTTCTCTGTATGTATACAAAGCATCACATACCAGGAATAGCATATTAAGATGGACTTATGCAACCTGATGTACAAAATAAACACACACATATTTATGCTCTGGACTATAGACATTGAATGCATGTAAATCCCTGAAAAATATGTGGTAGCCCTGGGCAAAACAAAGGCAATAAAATCACTGTAGGTATAGGGACAGTGTAAAATATTAACACATGATAAATAATGGAACAATTAAAAATATAAGCACAGTTTTCTCTCTCTCCCCCTCTCTCTCCCTTCCTCTTTCTTTCTCTTCTCTCTCTCCTTCCCTCTTTCTTTTTTTCTTTCTCTCTTTCTGTCTCGTTCTTTCTTTCTTCTCTTTCTCTCTCTCACACACACAGTCTCTCCCTTCCTTTCTTTTTCTTTTTCTTTCTTTCTTTCTTTCTCTTTCTTTCTTTCTTTCTAGTCTCTCTCTCCCTTCCTTCCTCTTTCTTTCATTCTCTTTCTTCCTTTGTCTCTTTTTCTTTCTTGCGTTTCTCTCTCTCCCCCTTCCTTTCTCTTTTTTTCCTTTTCTTTTTCTTTCTCTGTCTCGTCTATCTCTCTTCCTCTTTTTCCTTTCTTTCTTTCTTTCTTTCTTTCTTTCTTTCTTTCTTTCTTTCTTTCTTTCTTTCCTGGCTCTTTCTCTCTTTCTCTCTGTCTTTCTTTGTCTCTCTCTCTCTTCTCTCTCTCACACACACACACTTCCTCTTTCTTTCTTTTTCTTTCTTTCTCTTTCCTAGTCTCAGTCTCTCTCTCTCTCTCTCTCTCTCTCTCTCTCTCTCTCTCTCTCTCTCTCTCTCTCTCTCTCTCTCTCTCTCACACACACACACACACACACACACACACACACACACACTCACACACATACCTGGTCTGGGCACAAAGTATCAATTGTTACAGAAGTTGTGTGCAGAGAAACACTTTGCCACAGTAAAGAAAAATTTCTTGTGATTGCCAGACAATTAACCTCTGGTACTCAAGAGAAATTTTTCTTTACTTTGCAAGGTTTTTCCCTGCACACAATGGCTGAGAGACAACCCGGAGCTGCCAGTCTGTGCTTTGCCAGGCGAGCAGCAGAGCAAGGGATCTGCTGGCTTCCTGTAATCTGCAATTTACTTGAGAGCACCATGTTCACGAGTAAACTTGCTCACAAGTAAACTGCAGAATAGAGGCAGCCAGCAGATCGCTGGCTTACTCAATCTGCTGCTCGCAGCCAGCAGCTTGCAGGCAGTGAAAGAAACCGCCTCCTCCTGCCTCTGTGAATCGAGGAGGCCGAGAAGCAGCGGGAAGAGCACAGGACGGGAGGTGCAGGAAGTGGCTGCCAGCAATGCCCTCAAGTGAACATGTTGTGGGTGGGGAGGCTTGACCCCCCCCACTTAGGAGCCTCAATTTATTCGTGAGCACCATTGGCCTTTCTCCCTTCCTCTCCCGGCCAATATTGCTCACGAGTAAACTTCAGATAGGATCTCCCACGTGCTTCCCTCACAGGCCAGACTGGCTGTTGGAAACACACAGGAAGAACTCTGGTGCCACGATCTCCCGCATGCTCCCCTCCCTCCCCACGTGCATTGGTCCACCACCCACTGTCGATATCTCCCCTCCACCAGCTCTCCCTCCCCTGCCCACCCACTGGCCCATGCCCTTCGGCCTTACCTTTGCCAACAGCGGTGAGCAGAAGGACGTGGCTAGATTCTGTAAGTAGTGGTTGGGCAGAGCGGGTGGGCAGGAAGGGCGAGCGAGCATCGGGTGGGCGGGGTGACCAAGTGGGAACTGGTTAAGGGGCGTGGCCATTCAGAGGTCACTACCTGTCCGGGGAACCACACCAAATTTCCACTAACAGTTCTCCCAAACTGGTACAAACTGATAGCAACCAACCTCTGCAACTGAGGGATTCAAGACAAGGTCGTTTTCATTGAAGAATTACAGTTTTGTTGTAAGTCGCTACTTGTTTCCAACTCTTTCATTCCCCAAGACCCATAGCACTCCAGGACCCCCTGTCCTCCACTGCCTCCCATAATTAGAACTACAATTAGATGACATGGAAAAACAGACCCAAATTTATTTATTACTTGAATTTGGAGAAATATTTGTTTCAGTGGAAGACTTAAGGTAGCTGACAATCAAGATAAACAATTGCATTCAAGGGTTTTTAGATGGATTACAAGCCAAAGATCAACTCTAAGTATTATTTTATTACAAATTTACCCTCATTATTACAAGTGTCAAGAAAGACTTGGGGGGAAGCAGTCAAGATAATTTTTAGTCCTTCATTTTTCTAGTTTAAGGCATTATCTCATATAAGAAAAGTCATTGTGGTTCCATTTTGATTGAACACCCTGGATGACCTTCCTAGCTGCAGTGGGGTGAAACAAAAGCATGAATAACTCTGGTCAGATATGGGCTCTTTAAAAATATCTAAGCCTGCTCTTTCAGGGGACCCTAACACCAACCATATAGACAGAGAAAAATTGCCAATATTTTCAACCACCTTGTTGAGCAACTTTAGCCGTGAAAGAGCATCTTGGTCGATAATAAGCCTCTGTCTTTCAAAACTCCCCAGTTGCTCTTTGATGGGATCCTCCTCGGGGAAAGGTAACCAACTTATGATATTCAGATCTGCTGCTACATTTCCACTTTGGTCCAAGTACAGTTTCTCCCAGGAAAAATTGCAAAACTCATTCTTCTCCAGAAAGGGATGGAACTAATAATAATAATAATAATAATAATAATAATAATAATAATAATAATAATAATAATAATAATAATAATAATAATAATAATAATAATAATAATAATAATAATAATAATAATAATAATAATAATAATTTTATTTATATACTGCCTCCTCCTGAAGGACTCAGGGCAGTGTACAGCCAATTAAAAACATAAATATACAATATCATAGTTAAAATTAATTAAAATCATTAAATAGTTTTGGCCGAATTTTAAAACCAAAAGTTAAAACCCAATTTAAAATCATTCAATTAGACAGCCCCGCCTGTCGGAACAGTAGGGTCTTAAGGGCACAGCGACCCGGAGATCAGAGATGTTACAAATATCCGGGGGCAATTCATTCCAAAGGGCAGGAGCTCCGACAGAGAAGGCTCTTCTCCTGGGTGTCGCCAGCTGACATAACTTGGCCGACAGCACCCTGAGGAGTCCCTCTCTGTGGGAGCGAACTGGTTGGTGGGAGGCTGTTGGTGGCAGAAGGCTGTCCCGTAGATATCCTGGTCCTATGCCATGGAGCGCTTCTATCAACTAGATACTATCAAGAGCCTTGATAGTACAGTGGTCTACGCACCCTGTTATAAACACAGCTTCCTGCAATTTACTGCTGGTTCGAATCTCTCCAAGGCTAAAGGTTGACTCAGCCTTCCATCCTTTCTAAGGTAGGTGAAATGAGGACCCAGTTTGTGGGGGCAATAAGCTGACTTTGTATAAATATACAAAAGTATGAAGGCTATTGCTTAACGCATTGTAAGCCGCCCTGAGTCTCTGGAGAAGCCAAGTGTGAGATTGTACAGAAGCTGAGAATTCTTGTTAACTTGTTGAATGGCAAAAATGAAGCATAGGATATTTGCTGGGTAAATAAATGAACTACTGTAAAAAAAATATGTTCATGATACATCATCTCTAACAACAACAACAAAATTCAATCTTAAGTCAAAAGTGTCCAACATAAAAATACAATTATAGTCATACATCACCGTTTAATTGTTATGAGTGTTGAGAAGGTGGGATGGAGATTTAATATTTAAAATATATCATTATTTGTAATAGTGCTCATTTTTAATTTGTGAAACGACCAAGATTCAAAATTATTCAATCATTAAAATAGAATAAAATAGAATCATCAGCAAAGAGGACTTATAAATGATCCAGAAAAGCAATTCTAAAAACAAGCCATCCTCTATTCCTGCAATATAGGAATAATTGAAAGAAAAGCAGAAGAGTGTTAGGATTGCAAATGGAAGGAATGCAACTCCATCACACTGAATGACTTACGAGGGAGCTTGAGTATAAGGAGCTGTGTTGAAAGACAGCATTATTTGGGATATTATTGTGGCAATGGAGATTATACCAACGAGGTGGTCTCCTGGCATGTAATAGCTCCGTAGTTTTCTTCCCTCATGTTCCTCCAAACGTAGCAGGCACTTCATTCTCAGCTTCCCAAAGACTGGCTGGGACATCAGCAGCAGCAGCAGAAGGAGGAGGAGAACCATAATTCATGGGGCTGAATCAATCACCTTCCTGTTTCAAGGATTAACAAGAGCTCAAAGAATTGAAAGCACCCCCATTCAAAGATGGAAATGAGAGTGACTTTCTTGACCGAGAGAGAGATTAAAAGAACTTCACCTGGAAAGGAGAGAAAGGAAAGGTACATCCAAGAAGCACAGTCCCTGAATGTCCCAAAATTTGTGCCACCTGAAGTGTGACCTTATCCTTTTCTGATGCAAGATCCTTTTCAAGTTGCTTCAGTCTGATGTTTACATCAAAGGCGATCACTGGAGAAATATCAGGAGAGATCTCACAGACCAGGATTTTAATAATTGCTGTAAGAAGCAACATCTCCTCTGGGGATCCTGAACTACCTCTGGGCATCCATGTGTGGAGGAAAAGCTGGACTCAGTGTACTTCAGTGACTTCAGTGACTTCATTGTACTCTCTTGTCTCCAGAAACTCCTGGGGAAGATCACCCAGAATTATAGAGTTTGGTTCCACCTTAGTGTCACACCTGGAAGTCATCTTTTACATTTGGCCTTCAGGCCCGCCACATTTTCTACTGTGGGAAAAGGGGGGGGGATTGCATATAGTACAGGAAATATGTAGTCAAAATAACATTCTTTTCTCAGAGAGCCAAGGCCACCTTGCCCTGCACCTGCAATGAGGTGACTGGGAGGCATCTCCAGTTTTGGATGGTGCCTGATTGGATCATGTGATGGACATGTGGGTGAAGGGGGAAGGGACTTGAACTTTCTTTTGGGTGGGGAAAACTGGAAACTTTCAGATTCGGGTTTTCCCAGATGTGCCAATATGACATCTCTAATAAAATGGAACTTTTAGGAAATTCAAGCTTCGGAGTCTTCTTTCATTGGGGCTGTTACTTGGAACCCTGACACTTAGGTTGATGACACTTAATTCTAATACTGCCTGTCTTCTAATATTAAGAAAGAAACCTGTAACCATGAGCCCTGCCTAATGTTAAGAATAGGACCTGTTTGTAATTTACTTTTCTTTTAGATCTCCCTGTATTAATCACAAATTCTACAACCTCTTTGGCCGATAAAATGCTTTTAAATGTAAAAGAAAAAAAAAGCCTCTGATGATCAGGCAACTCAGCTGGGATTATCAGAGACTTTTAAAGGAATTTTAAACAACTTCTTCGGCTGAAGAGGTAGTAGGAAAAACTGCTTTTAAAAGTCTGTGACGATCCCAGCTGAGTTGCCTGATCATCAGAGGCTTTTAAAAGCATTTTTTACAACATCTTCGACCGAAGAGGTTGTAGAAAAAATGGTTTTAAAAGGTAAAAAAAAAAAGTTGGCCACACCCACTCAGTCACATTACCCCCACCAAGCCATGCCCACAGAACCGGTAGTAACAAATTTTACATTTCACCACTGCCGAGAACCTTTATACTTTGAAGTGTCTTTGTTTACTAAACAAACAGCAGGCAGTATGATGTCCCCCTTGGATCACTCCCCAGATTCTTCCTCAGAGGTCAGCTCAAGGGAGGATGAGTTCATTCCTGGCACATCAGGAACTGGGTTCATTAATGGCTCTGAACACCTGGCCAAAAGAGTTTTAAACTTTCCCCAGTTTCAGCTGGGAAAAGTTTTCCAAAAACGACTCTAAAATCACCTCTTTCCTGTATATTACAAAAGATTACAAAAAATGAAGATTTTACAAATTGAAAGATGTGATGTTCTTTCTTTTTAAATGGACTGAAGAGGATACCACCCACTGACTGGTAAACTTGTTTCAAACATTTCTCTGTTTATTTATTCAGTCAGTCAGACGATAATAAAATCTTATTTCTTATTTTGTCCTTCCCTAGTTTCATGGCAATTTAAATTATTAATTTATTTATTTCACATTTTGAGAATTATCTTTAGTTAGTCTTAAATTCTTTATATGTTTATTTCTTTTGATTTTTAAGTAAATTGTCAAAACAAGCATACAAACTCAATAATAACTGTAATAAATAATTAAGTGTTATGAGCCTAAGAATCTACTTCATGATCAGATACCGACTTTTATCATTAAATGTTCCTTAGTATTTAGATCTGGTCTCAGGATGATAATGTAGCACTTGGGGAAGAAGATGCAGCCCAGCAGGCCAGCCCCAGAAGCCAAGATGGAGAAAACCTGCACGGCCACCATGTATTTCCCTTTGGTGCTCAAGTAGGTGGGCAGGAAGGAGATCCAGACGCTGCAGAAGACCAGCATGCTGAAGGTGATCAGTTTGGCTTCGTTGAAGGCCCCAGGCAGGTTCCTGGCCAGGAAAGCCACTGTGAAGCAAATGGCAGCAAGGAAACCCATGTAGCAGAGAACCACATAAAACATTGTCACGGAGCCTTCATTGCACTGAAGGATGATCACTCCTGATTGGGAGTGCAGGTCAAAATCAGGAAACGGAGGAGAAACTCCCAGCCAGAATGCACAAATGACAATTTTTCCAGCAGAACCAGAAAGGATGATGGAGTTGGCCAAGCTCTTCCCCAACCATCTCCTCACCCTGTTGCCTGGTTTCGTGGCCAGGAAGGCCAGCACTACCATGATTGTTTTGGCTAACACACAAGACACAGCTACTGAGAAGATGGTGCTGAACATTGTTTGTCGGAGAAGGCAGGTGGCTTTCCTTGGTCGGCCAATGAAGAAAAAGGAGGACAAGAAGCAAAGCAAGAGGGAAACCAGGAGGATGTAGGACAGGTCACGGTTGTTAGCTTTGACAATGGGAGTTTCTAGGTATTTAAGGAATATGACTAAAACAAGGCCTGTTGTTAGAAACAAGAGTACAGCAAAGGAGACCAGGATGATGCCCAGATGTTCTTCATAGGACAGGAAGGTTATTCTTTTGGGGATACATTGGATTCTGTCATCCGTGGGATATTTATCATCTGGGCACTTGGTGCATTTTTCAGTATCTGAGAAAACAATAAGTAATATTATTTTTTTAGTTTCTCCTTTCACATTCCAAGAAAGACCTTCTTTGGATGACAGCTGATACTGAGAGACAGGAAAACTAGGGTTTCTCTTGTGTCACCCACCTTCCTGTGTGGAGATGGTCCCCTCCGGACAAGGAATACAATCATAGCAGCAAATTGGTTCTTCTTTCCGAGCCCGTTTTACAAATCCAGGGTGACACTTGTCCACACATTTGGACTGAGGCAGAGACTAAGCAGAAAAACAAAATTCATTCCAAAATATCTGCCAAATTTATTTATTTATTAGATTGATTTACTAAAATAAAATGAAACTGTGCTTAAGAAAGAAACTCTGAACAGTAGATCAAGAAAAGGTTTCTCCTGGACTAAGTAAAATATTGCAAAGCCTCTCCCCTTTGAAAATCACCCAAATCTTTGTTCCAGTTGATATAAAGAAAAAATTCTTCACCAACTAGGACTGTCAACCTCAAATGAGGTATTATTGAGTTATATCTCTACATTTATATTTTCAATTCGTACAGCTGCCATGCTGGTGAAATAAGACTAAACTTTACTGCCTAGTTTCTAGAACTATAGTGAGGATGAGTGGGGATGAAATCATGAAAACATGTCACTTAAAAAGCGTGAGCCAGGCATGTTCTTGTGCAGCACATGGGACATGAGTATGAACCCTGAGTGGGAAAGAGATATTTCTAAGGCCAAGTGAGCAGGGGTGGGTTGTAAAATTTTTTACTACCGGTTCTGTGGGTGTGGCTTATTTTGTGGGCATGGCTTGCTGGCCATGTGACACAGGATGTGGTTTGATGGTCATGTGACTAGGTGGGTGTGGCCAACTCAATGTCACTCACGTCAAGCGGTGCCTCACCTGGCCCCTCCCCTCCCAGCCAATCCTTGTCACACCCAGCCTCAACGTATCTATAGTTCTGTAAAAATGTTGTTCACCTTTTTTCAACTTTATTATCTACATACTATAGATGTACTATAGATGTATTTTCATGGGCCACTGAAAGGAGGAAATGGCTCCCATGTTTTGCCCAAGAGTGTGATAGGCAACAGGTTTTTAAGGGGCTGCCAGAAAGAAGGGGGGGCAATGTATTTTCCAAAGCCCCAGAAGGCAGAACAAGAAGCAATGGATGGAAACTGAACAAAGAGAGAAGCAACGTAAAACTAAGGAGAAATTTTCTGACCGTGAGAAGCAATATAGGTGCAGAAATAGTTCAGTCATAATTTCACATATAAAATAGGCATTTGCGCATATTGTTCAAAACAGTCATTAGTATTATGGCTGATGTTTATGGCTGAAGCCTAAAAGTCCAAGATCACAAGAGTGTTTCTTTCTCTGTATGTATACAAAGCATCACATACCAGGAATAGCATATTAAGATGGATTTATGCAACCTGATGTACAAAATAAACACACACATATTCATGCTCTGGACTATAGACATTGAATGCATGTAAATCCCTGAAAAATATGTGGTAGCCCTGGGCAAAACAAAGGCAATAAAATCACTCTAGGTGTAGAGACAGTGTAAAATATTAACACATGATAAATAATGGAACAATTAAAAATATTAGCCCAGAGTTCTCCCTCTCTCTCTCCCTTCCTCTTTCTTTCTCTTCTATCTCTCTCTCCTTCCCTCTTTCTTTCTTCTCTTTCTGTCTCTCAGACACACACTGTCTCTCCCTTACTTTCTTTTTCTCTTTCTTTCTTTCTTTCTTTCTTTCTTTCTTTCTTTCTTTCTTTCTTTCTTTCTTTCTTTTTTGTCTCTCTCTCCCACTTCCTTCCTCTTTTTTCTTTTTCTTTCTCTGTCTCGTCTATCTCTCTTCCTCTTTTTCTTTTCCTTTCTTTCTTTCTTTCTTTCTCTCTCTCTCTCTCTCTCTCTCTCTTTATTTATTTCCTGGCTCTTTCTCTCTTTCTCTCTGTCTTTCTTTATCTCTCTCTCTTCTCTCTCTCTCTCACACACACTTCCTCTTTCTTTCTTTTTCTTTCTTTCTCTTTCTTAGTCTCTTTCTTTCTTCTCTCTCTCTCTCTCTCTCTCTTTCTCTCTCTCTCTCTCACACACACACACGCACACACACACACACACACACATATACACAAACACACACACACACACACAACTGGTCTGGACACAAAGTATCTGTTGTTACAGATGTTGTGTGCAGGGAAACACTTTGCCACAGTAAAGAAAAATTTCTTGTGACTGCGAGGCAATTAACCTCTCACACTCAGGGGAAGTTTTTCTTTACTTTGCAAGGTTTTTCCCTGCACACAATGGCTGAGAGACAACCCGGAGCTACCAGTCTGTGCTTTGCCAGGTGAGCAGCAGAGCGAGTAAACCAGGGATCTGCTGGCTTCCTGTAATCTGCAATTTACTTGAGAGCACCATGTTCACGAGTAAACTTGCTCACAAGTAAACTGCTGAATAAAGGCAGCCGGCAGATCGCTGCCTTACTCAATATGCTGCTCACAGCCAGCAGCTCACAGGCAGTGAAAGAAACTGCCGCCTCCTGCCTCTGTGCATCAAGGAGGCCGAGCAGCAGTGGGAAGAGCACAGGATGGGAGTTGCAGAAATTGGCTGCCAGCAATGCCCTCAGGTGAACATCTTGTGGGTGGGGAGGCTCAACCCCCCCTTAGGAGCCTCAGTTTACTTGTGAGCACCATTGGCCTTTCTCCCTTCCTCTCCCAGCCAATATTGCTCACGAGTAAACTTCAGCTAAGATCTCTCATGTGCCTCTTTCTCAGGCCAGGCTGGCTGGGGAAAACGCACAGGAAGAACTCCAGTGCCACAATCTCCCGCATGCTCCCCTCCCTCCCCACGTGCATCGGTCCACCACCCACTGCTGATATCTCCCCTCCACCAGCTCTCCCTCCCCTGCCCACCCACTGGCCAATGCCCTTCGGCCTTACCTTTGCCAGCAGCGGTGAGCAGAAGTACGTGGCTAGATTCTGCAAGTAGTGGTTGGGCACAGCGGGTGGACAGGCAGGGCGAGCGAGCATCGGGTGGGCGGGGTGACCAAGTGGGAACCGGTTAAGGGGCGTGGCCATCCAGAGGTCACTACCTGTTCGGGGAACCATGCCAAATTTCCACTAACAGTTCTCCCAAACCGGTCCAAACTGGTAGCAACCCACCTCTGCAAGTCAGGTATTTAAGGCAAGGTCCTTTCCATTGAAGAATTACAGTTTTGTTGTTAGTCGCTACTTGTTTCCAACTCTTTCATCCCCCAAGAACCATAGCACTCCAGGACCCCCTGTCCTCCATTGCCTCCCAATATTAGAACTACAATTAGATGACATGGAAAGACAGATCCACATTTATTTATTCCTTAAATTTGGAGAAATCTTTGTTTCAGGGAAGACTTAAGGTAGCTGACAATCAAAATAAATAAATTCCATTCAAGGGGTTTTTAGATGGCTTACAAGCCAAAGATCAAATCTAAGTAGCATTTTATTACAAGTTTACCCTCATTATTACAAGTGTCAAGAAAGACTTGTGGGGAAGCAGTCAAAGTCACTTTCAGTCCTTCATTTTTCTAATTTAAGGCATTATCTCATTTTGGACAAGTCATAGTGGTTCCATTTTGATTGAACACCTTGGATGACCTTCCTAGCAGCAGGAGGCCTATCCCAGTGGGTGAAACAAAAGCATGAATTACTGTGGTCAGATATGAGCTATTAAAAAATATCTGAGCCTGCTCTTTCAGAGGATCCTAACACCAACCATACAGACAGAGAAAAATTGCCAATATTTTCAACCACCTTGTTGAGCAACTTTAGCCGTGAAAGAGCATCTTGGTCGATAATAAGCCTCTGTCTTTCAAAACTCCCCAGTTGCTCTTGGATGGGATCCTCCTCGGGGAAAAGCAACCAATTTATGATATTCAGATCTGCTGCTACATTTCCACTTTGGTCCAAGTACAGTTTCTCCCAGGAAAAATTGCAAAACTCATTCTTCTCCAGAAAGGGATGGAACTAGAATTGAAACATCCAGGAATTTTAAAAGCAACTTGAAACATCCTAAAAGGAGGAGCCATTTTAAAGCTTAACTAGTGAATAAGAGATATTCAGTCCCCTCTACAATATTTGCCTGAATAGCAACAACACTTAGACTTATATTCCACTTCACAGTGCTATTACAGCCCTCTCTAAGTGATTTATAGAATCAGCAACAATTTGGGTACCCATTTTACCAACCTGGAAAGGATGGAAGGCTGAGGCAACCTTGAGCTGGTCAGGATTGAACAGGATTGAGGGTTAGGGTTAGCATTAGCATAAAATGCCACAGCAAAATGCAAAGACTGAGTAGCCATCAGTCTGAAAGGCTTTAACTGGATTCCTGCAGTGAGGAGGGATTAGGCTAAATGCTCCCAGGTTTAGCTGAAATTTTTGAATATAAAATTCTATCATGCTAATTACAAACACATAAGTACAAGAATGTATTTACAATGTATACATTTTAAATAATTGTATAATAGCAGTGTTTAATATCAAAATCAATTGTCTCAGTGCCTGCTCTTTGGAACATAATCCTGTGAACTAAATCTGGCCTCCACTTGGCCAAAACTTTTGGGTTTTTGTAGAACAATGGTTCTCCTACATCAGCATTGGATTTTTTTCTAAATAGGAACTAGGTTTGATGGATCCTTGTCAGGACCCATACCTGCCATGGCTCTAGCCTTGGAGCCCCCAATCTCTCTTTCTTCTCCATTTTTCTCCTCCTAGATATTGAGGAATATGCAACATTCAAGACATATGCCAGAATCTTAGCAACAGTATAAAAACGGTGCTCATTTTTTATCTGAATTCTATTCTTTTTCTGTTGCATGTCCAGTGGTGCTATCTGGGTGCATCGTCTCCGGCCCTTGACAGAAAGGACATGCTTTGAAAAAGAACAGCGAAAAGACTGGTCTTCAAATTTGGAATCCCTAAAAAGAGTGGATTGAAAGGCTTCATCATTCGGCCATTTCCTTTCCTGAAAAGCAAAGACCCAAATGCTATGGATATATTTGGAAAGTGTATCCCTTTTCATTGTCACTTTCTCCATGATTGTGGTGATCCAGACTTTCCCTTCGATGGGTCCTGGCAAACCTTCAATTGCTAAATGGATGTGGTGAATTCTATCCACAATGGAAGCAAATTCTACGAAGTGAACAAAGACATTGACTTTTCTCCACTTAGAGATGGCATTTCTGAGAGGTTCTGTATGTCTAGTCATTGAGATAACCACACAAATTCCATTTCTGACAAGTATAGGAGTGAAAGTTCTCATGAACTTCTCTCCCTCCTCTGTGTCTGGTGCAAAGAGACCAATCAAAGTCCATCTGAAATGGAGGAGGAGTTGGACAATTCCTAGATACTGGATCCCATTTTTGGGAAGCATCTGATGGAAAAAAGGCATTTGACTTTTATCAGTCAAAGCATCTGAAACAATTCCAAAACTGATCTGAAGAAGAAATGAAGAATGGTGTATTACGTTTAGATCAGATCAAATCCAAAATGTAAGTTTTTAACACATACAGTGTGGTTCTCACAAACATATTAGAATAGTCCTGCGGTCACCAACTGGTGGTCCAAGGACCACTGGTGGTCTGCGAGAAAATTTTGGTGGTCTGCAGAAAAATTATTTGCCTTTTTATATTGCACTAAATACTATTTATCTTTTTTTTAAAAAAATCATCTTAGTGGTCCACAGGATTTAAAATTATGAATTTGGTGGTCCCTGAGTTCTGAAAGGTTGGTGTCCACTGGAAAAGTCTATTGTTCTTAACCCTTAAGCCATATCAAGATAAAGAATACAAAATGCAGAATATTAACAAGATTGAATATAATCATTTGCCTAATCTGGGGTCTAAGATACTGCTCTTTCTCTTTTCTAATAAAATTGACATCCAGATAATAGACTTGCTATGTCTTCTATAGGTAGATCACTGTGAATACAATCAGTTCATTTTAGAGATTTGCTTAAATGTTCCATATTTAACATTGTGTCCAGCTGCTCAAGTCTTGCTCGAGTAAATATTTAGACCTCCTCCCCACTCTGGATCCCAATCCCTACCCATGACAATGGCCATGAGAAAAGCAGTTCATGATTTCCATAAAAAAGATACGATTGAATCTATTACCCACCCACCAACAACCTGCTCACTTTGCCAGATAGAGAAACAAAAAAACAAACCTGTGGGACTTTGTAGGGGCCTACTAATGTTGACATCTGAATGGAGATGTCATCAAGAGATCCATCAAGAACAGCCATCAGGTTGTCCTTCTTTCCACAGCTGTAGTTGGGAACATTGGCTTCTCCAATAGATAGAATGTCCAGCAAGGCATCAGAAGTGCCAAGGGTGCTTAAATAATTGTCATGGATGTTGTAGCCAAGTGTGAGATTGTACAAAAGCTGAGAATTCTTGTTGACTAGTTGAATGGCAAAAATGAAGAGTAGGATTCTTGCTGGTTCAGTAAATGAATTACTGTAAAAAAAATGTTCATGACAGCATTATCTTTAACAACAACAACAAGATTCAGGTCCTGCAATATAGGAGTAACTGAAAAAAACAAAGAAGAGTGTTAGGACTGCAAATGGAAGGAATGCAACTCCATCACACTGAATGACTTACGAGGGAAATTGAGTATAAGGAGCTGTGTTGAAAGACAATGTTATATGGGATATTATTGTGGCAGTGGAGATTATACCAATGAGGTGGTCTCCTGGCCTGTAATAGCTCCGTAGGTTTTTTCCCTCATATTCCTCCAAACTCAGCAGGCACTTCATTCTCAGTTTCCCAGAGACTGGCTGGGACATCAGCAGCAGCAGAAGCAGAAGGAGGAGGTCCATAATTCATGAGGATGAATCAATCCCCTCCCTGTTTCTAAGGAAGAACAAGAGCATTCGAAGAATTCAAAGCACCATTCAAAGATGGAAATGAGAGTGACTTTCTTGACTGAGATTAACAGAACTTCACCTGGAAAGGAGAGAAAGGAAAGGTACATTCAAGAAGCACAGTCCCTGAATGTCCCAAAATTTGTTCCACACAGAGTGTGACCTGAGACGTTTATCCTTTTCTGATGCAAGATCCCTTTCAAGTTGCTTCAGTCTGATGTTTACATCAAAGGCGATCACTGGAGAAATATCAGGAGAGATCTCACAGACCAGGATTTTAATAATTACTGTAAGAAGCAATATCTCCTCTGGGAATCCTGAACTACTTCTGGCCCTCTACGTACGGAGGAGAAGCTGGAGAAAAGTATAGTGAAAAATCATAGATATATCCCTAGAGGGCACTGGTCTGAAGTGGTTATTGTTCTTCCTTTCTGAATATGTATAGAAAGTGATGCTGAAGAAAGATAGTTCGACACCCAGGAAATTGGGTGTTGAACTTCAATGTACTCTCTTGTCTCCAGAGACTCCTGGGGAAGGTCACCCAGAACTATAGAGTGTGGTTCCACCTTAGTGTCAGACCTGGAAGCCATCTTTTATATTTGGGCCTTCAGGCCTGCCACATTTTCTACTGTGGGAAAATGTAAAGGGGATTGCATAGAGTAGGGGTAATAGGTAATCAAAATAACATTCTTTTTTCATAGAGTCAATGCCACCTTGCCCTGCAGCTGCAATGAGGTGACTGGAGGCATCTCCAGTTTTGGATGGTGCCTGACTGGCTCATGTGATGGATATGTGGGTGCTGGGGAAGGGACTTGAACTTTCTTTTCAGCAGGGAAAACCTGGAAACTTTCAGATTTGGGTTTTCTAAGATGTGCCAATATGACATCTCTAATAACATGGAACTTTGAAGAAATTCAAGCTTTGGCGTCTTCTTTCATTGGCAGTGTTACTTGGAACCCTGACACTTAGTTTGATGACGCTTAATTCTATTTTTTAAAAAGATTTTTATTTTTATTTCTTATACACATATTGTAATTTATTATTTTTCTTCTTCATTGGTATTGTGCTAGACTGGGCTTTTATAATTTCACTTTTCAAAATTTTCCAAGCTTTTTGAGTTGTTTTCCCCTTGAGGATTCTTATCCACAGAATCCTTCTCAAGCTCTCTCTAAGTTTATTGAAATTAGCTTTCTTAAAGTCCAAGACTCTAGTTTGACTTTGTTCTATTACTTGTGTTTGCATAATGTTGAATTCCAATATTGCATGATCATTTGCTCACAAGGTTCCTGTAGCTTCAACACCTTCTATCATTTCGTCTCTGTTAGTGAGAATTAAGTCCGATATGGCTGATCCATTTGTTCCCTTCTCTACTTTTTGGGAAACAAAGTTGTCTGCTAGGTTTGTCAGGAACTTGTTGGATCTTCTACTTGGTGCAGAGTTTGTCTCCCAGTTGATGTCAGGGTAGTTAAAATCCCCCATTACTATTGCGATGTGCTTCCTACATACCTTAGTTAGCAAAAAGTTCATCTACTTCTTCTGTTTGGTTGGGTGGCCTATAATATAGATCTATGGCAACGTCATTCCCCCACCCCCTTTAATATTGACCCAAATGTATTCAAGATAATTTTCATCATTTTTGTGCTCTATTTCTGTAGAGATGTAGTTATTTCTTATATATAGTGCAATTCCACCTCCTCTTTTATTTGGTCTATTTCTTTTAAATAATTTGTATCTCTCTAGCTGTATGTTCCATTTGTGGATTACATCCCACCAAGTTTCCGTAATGCCAACAATATCATATCTGCCCTCATTTACTTGAATTTCTAATTCACCCTGTTTATTCCTCATATTCTGTGCATTGGTGTATAGACATTTGAGTCCATTTTGATTGACCCTTTGTTTACTCTCTACATAACTTGTGTCGTGCATGACTGCCCCTACTTTCTTGCCACCTGTTTGATTAATGCACATGGTATGGCACTCGCTATTAAATGCTTGGTTTTGGTTGACACCAGGGGTGATAATTTTACTCGCAGAGACATCTATGTTACATGCACTAATAGCCCTATTAATTTTGGATTGCTGGTTTCTCTATTTATTTAATTGGTTTCTACTAATATTGTGAATTGTATTATTTGGAATAGCTGAAAAAAGAATCATTGGAGATTAGAATAAGAGAATTTAAAGAAATAATTGGGGATTGAACTATGTTTTGTGAATGTAAATTTAGGGGTTCAAATTTTAAGGAGGGAAAAGAAAAATTGAACTATAATAGGATGAGAAGTTATGAGGAAAGGTAATATTGATTTCTTAAAATTAGAGAGAATAAATGCTATGAGAAAAATTGAACATATAAAATTGTGTTAAAGATGAACAAAAATCTGTAAAAATTTAAGACCGGGCCAATATTCTGTTCAGAAAAGATGTATTGTATGTTTGTTTGTGTGTTTAAAAAATAAAAAACCTTTACCCCCCCCCCCCCCAAAAAAGAGGTCAGTTCAAGGGAGGATGAGCTCATTCCTGGCACATCAGGAACTGGGTTCATTAATGGCTCTGAACACCTGGCCAAAAGAGTTTTAGACTTTCCCCAGTTTCAGCTGGGGAAAGTTTTCCAAAAACGACTCTAAAATCACCTCTTTGCTGTACATTACAAAACATTACAAAAAATAAAGATTTTACAAAGTTCAAAAGATGTGGTGTTCTATCTTTTTAAATGGACTGAAGAGGATCCCACCCACTGACTGGTAAACTTGTTTCAAACATTTCTCTGTTTATTTATTCAGATGATAATAAAATCTCATTTCTTATCTTGTCCTTCCCTAGTTTCATGACAATTTAAATTATTAATTCATTTATTTTACACTTTGATGATTTAGTCCAACATTCTTTTTATTTTCATTACTTTTAATTTTAATTAATCTTAATTGTCAAAGCAAGCATACAAATTCAATAACTGTAACAAATAATTAAGTTTTAGAGCCTAAGAAAGTACTTCATGATCGGATACCGACTTTTATCATTAAATGTTCCTTAGTATTTAGGTCTGGTCTCAGGATGATAATGTAGCACTTGGGGAAGAAGATGCAACCCAGCAGGCCAGCCCCAGAAGTCAAGATGGAGAAAACCTGCACGGCCACCATGGATTTCCCTTTGGTGCTCAAGTAGGTGGGCAGGAAGGAGATCCAGACGCTGCAGAAGACCAGCATGCTGAAGGTGATCAGTTTGGCTTCGTTGAACGCCCCAGGCAGGTTCCTGGCCAGGAAAGCCACTGTGAAGCAAATGGCAGCAAGGAAACCCATGTAGCAGAGAACCACATAAAACATGGTCACAGAGCCTTCATTGCACTGAAGGATGATCACTCCTGATTGGGAGTGCAGGTCAAAATCAGGAAACGGAGGAGAAACTCCCAGCCAGATTGCACAAATGACAATTTTTCCAGCCGAACCAGAAAGGATGATGGAGTTGGCCAAGCTCTTCCCCAACCATCTCCTCACCCTGTTCCCTGGTTTCGTGGCCAGGAAGGCCAGCACTACCATGATTGTTTTGGCTAACACACAAGACACAGCTACTGAGAAGATGATGCTGAACATTGTTTGTCGGAGAAGGCAGGTGGCTTTCCTTGGTCGGCGAATGAAGAAAATGGAGGACAAGAAGCAAAGCAAGAGGGAAACCAGGAGGATGTAGGACAGGTCACGGTTGTTAGCTTTGACAATGGGAGTTTCTAGGTATTTAAGGAATATGACTAAAACAAAGCCTGTTGTTAGAAACAAGAGTACAGCAAAGGAGACCAGGATGATGCCCAGATGTTCTTCATAGGACAGGAAGGTTATTCTTTTGGGGATACATTGGATTCTGTCATCAGTGGGATATTTATCATCTGGGCACTTGATGCATTTTTCAGTATCTGAGAAAACAGTAAGTAATATTATTTCTATAGTCTCTTCTTTCACATTCCAAGAAAGACCTTCTTTGGATGACAGCTGATACCGAGAGACAGGAAAGCCAGAGTTCCTCTGGTGTCACTCACCTTCCTGTGTGGAGATGGTCCCCTCCGGACAAGGAATACAATCATAGCAACAAATTGGTTCTTCTTTCCGAGCCCGTTTTACAAATCCAGGATGACAATTGTCCACACATTTGGACTGAGGCAGAGACTAAGCAGAAAAATAAAATTCATTCTAAAATATCTGCCAAATTTTTATTTATCAGATTGATTTACTAAAATAAAATGAAACTGTGCTTAAGAAAGACACTTCTGATCAATAGATCAGGAAAACATAAAACATTGTAAAGCCACTCCCCTTTGAAAATAATCCAAATCCTTATTCCAGTAAAGATATGAAGAAAAATTCCTCACAGACTAGGACTGTCAACTTCAAATGAGGTATTATTTAGTTATATCTGTACATTTATATTTTCAATTCAAACAGCTACCATGCTGGTGAAATAAGGCTAAACGTTACTGCCTAGTTTCTAGAACTATAGTGAGGATGAGTGGAGGTGAAATCATGAGAACATGTCACTTAAAAAGGGTGAGCCAGGCATGTTTTCCTGCAGCCCATGGGACATGAGTTTGAACCCTGTGCGAGAAAGGAATATTTCTAAGGCCCAGTTATCTATTTAAGAAAAGGTTGTTTCCATTGAAGAATTACAGTTTTCTGGTTAGTCACTACTTGTGTCCAACTCTTTGAGCCCCCAAGAACCATAGCACTCCAGGACCCCATGTCCTCCACTGCCTCCCAAAATTAGAACTACAATTAGATGACATGGAAAGACAGACCCACATTTATTTACTGCTTAAATTTGGAGAATTCTTTGTTTCAGTGGAAGACTTAAGGTAGGTGACAATGAAGATAAACAATTCCATTCAAGGGGTTTTTAGATGGATTACAAGCCAAGATCAAATCTAAGTAGCATTTCATCACAAATTAACCCATATTATCTCATTATTTCAAGAGTCAAGAAAGTTTCTTGCGGGGGGGTCAAAGTCATTATCATTCCATCATTTTTGAAATTTAAGGCATTATCTCATATCCGGACAAGTCATTGTGGTTCCACATTGATTGAATATCTTGGATCACCTTCCTAGCAGCAGGAGGCCGATCCCAGTGGGGTGAAACAAAGGCATGGATAACTGTGGTCAGATATGGGCTGTTAAAAAATATCTGAGTCTGCTCTTTCAAAGGATACTAACAGACAGAAATATACAGAAAGAAAAGTTGCCAATTCAACCACCTTGTTGAGCAACTTTAGCCGTGAAAGAGCATCTTGGTCGATAATAAGCCTCTGTCTTTCAAAACTCCCCAGTTGCTCTTTGATGGGATCCTCCTTGGAGAAAAGTAACCAACTTATGATATTCAGATCTGCTGCTACATTTCCACTTTGGTCCAAGTACAGTTTCTCCCAGGAAAAATTGCAAAACTCATTCTTCTCCAGAAATGGATGGAACTAGAATTGAAACATCCAGGAATTTTCAAAGCAACTTGAAATATCATAAAAGGAGGAGCAATTTTAAAGCTGAACTAGTGAATAAGAGATGTTCAGCCCCCACATCACTATTTGCCTAAATAGCAATAACACTTGGATTTATATACCACTTCACAGTGCTTTTACAGCCCTCTCTAAGTGGCTTATAGAATCAGCAACAATATGGGTACCCATTTTACCAACCTTGGAAGGATGGAAAGCTAAGTCAACCTTGAGCTGGACAGGATCGAACTCCTGGCAGTGAGCAGTGAATTAGGGTTAGGGTTAGCGTTAGCGTTAGCGTTAGCGTTAGCGTTAGCATTAGCATTAGCATTAGCATTAACATTAGCATAAATGCCACGGCTAAATGAAAAGACTGAGTAGCCATCAGTCTGAAAAGTTTTAATTAGATTCCTGCAGGGAGCAGGGATTATGCTAAATGCTCACAGGTTTGCCTGAAATTTATGAATATATAATTACAAACCCATAATTACAAACCCATATGTACAGGAATTTTATAATAGCAGTTTTTAATATCAAAATATAATGGTCACCGTGCCTGCTCTTTGGAACATAATCTTGTAAACTAACCTTAAACTGGTCAGGATCGAACTCCTGGCAGTGAGGAGTGAGTTAGCCAGCAATATTTGCCTTGTAACCTCTGCACCACCATGGCTAAATGCAAAGACTGAGCAGCCATCAGTCTGAAACGCTTTAATTGGATTCCTGCAGTGAGCAGGGATTAGGCTAAATGCTCCCAGGTTGGCCACTTGGCCAAAACTTTTGGGTTTTTGTAGAACAATGGTTCCCCTACTTCAGCATTGGATTTTTTTCTAAATAGGAACTAGGTTTGATGGATCCTTGTCAGGACCCCATACCTGCCATGGCTCTAGCCTTGCAGCCCCCAATCTCTCTTTCTTCTCCATTTTTCTCCTCCTCGATATTGAGGAATATGCAACATTCAAGGCATGGGCCAGAGTTTTAACAACAGTATAAAAACGGCGGTCATTTTGTATCTGAATTCTGTTCTTTTTCTCTTGCATGTCCAGTGGTGCTATCTGGGTGCATCGTCTCCGGCCCTTGACAGAAAGGACATGCTTTGAAAAAGAACAGCGAAAAGATCGGTCTTCTATTTTGGAATCCCTAAAAAGACTAGGTTGAAAGGCATCATCATTTGGCCATTTTCTTTCCTGAAAAGGAAAGTTCCAAATGCTATGGATATATTTGAAATGTTTATGACTTATCATTGGAAATTTCTCCACAATTGTGGTGATCCAGACTTTCCCTTCAATGGGTCCTGGCAAACCTTCAATTGTTAAATGGATGTGGCGAACTCTATCCACAAGAGAAACAAATTCTATGAAGTGTACAAAGACATTGACTTTTCTCCACTTAGAGATGGCACGTCTGAGAGGTTCTGTACCTCTAGCCATTGAGAATCGTTGTGAGATAACCACACAGATTCCATTTCTGACAAGCATAGGGGTGAAAATTCTCATGAAATTCTCTCCCTCCTCTGTGTCTGTTGAAAAGAGACCAATCAAAGTCCAACTGAAATGGAGGAGGAGTTGGACAATTCCTGGATATTGGATCCCATTTTTTGGAAGCATCTGATGGAAAAAAGGCATTTGACTTTTACCACTCAGAGCATCTGAAACAATTCCATAACTGATCTGAAGAAGCAATGAAGAATGGTGTATTATGGTTATATCAGATCAAGTCCAAAATGTAAGCTTTTAACACATCCAGGGTGGTTCTCACGAACATATTAGAGTACCCCATTGGTCACCAACTGGTGGTCCAAGGACCACTTGTGGTCTGCGACAAAATTTTGGTGTTCTGCAGAAAAATTATTTGCATTTTTTATATTGCACTAAATACTATTTATCTTTTCAAAAAAAGGTTATTGGTGGTCCACAGGATTTAAAATTATGAATTTGGTGGTCCCTGAGGTCCAAAAGATTGGTGACCTCTGGAACAGTCTATTGTTCTTAACCCTTAATATAAAGAATACAAAATGCAGAACATTAACAAGATTAAATATAATCATTTGTCTAATCTGAGGTCTAAGATACTGCTCTTTCTCTTTTCTAATAAAATTGACATTCAGATAATGGACATGGTATGTCTTCTATCTCTAGATCACTGCAAATGCAAATCAGTTCATTTTAGAGATTTACTTAAATGTTCCCTATTTAACGTTGTGCCCAGCTGCTCAAATACTTCTCGAGTAAATATTTAGGCCTCCTGTGGATCTCAATCCCTAGCCATGACAAAGGCCATAGTGAAAAGCAGCTCATAAATCCCATGGAAAAGATATGATTGAATCTATTACCCACCCATCACTAACCTGCTCATTTTACCAGATATTGAAAACACAAAAACAAACCTGTGGGACTTTGTAGGTGCCTACTAATGTTGACATCTGAATGGAGATGTCATCGAGAGATCCATCAAGAACAGCCATCAGGTTGTCCTTCTTTCCACAGCTGTAGTTGGGAATATTGGCTTCTCCAGTAGAAAGTATGTCAAGCAAGGTATCTGAAGTCCCAAGGGTGCTCAAATAATTGTCATGGATGTTGTAGCCAAGTGTGAGATTGTACAAAAGCTGAGATTTCTTGTTGACTTGTTGAATGGCAAAAATGAAGGTTAGAATTATCGCTGAATCAGTAAATGAACTACTGTAAAAAATGTTCATGATAACATCATTTCTAATAACAACAAAATATATTTTCATTTGTTCCTCTTTCTCTACACAAGCCTATTCAGTCTTAAGCCAAAAGTGTCCAACAGAAGAATAAAGTTATAGTCAATCATCACCATTTAATTGTGACGAGTATTGAGTAGGTGGGATGGAGATTTAATATTAAAAATATATCATTATTTGTAATAGTGCTCATTTTTAATTTGAGAAACGACCAAGATCATTCAATCATTCAAAATCATTCAATCATTAAAATAGAACCATCAGCAAAGAGGACTTTTAAATAATCCAGAAAAGCAATTCTAAAAAAAAGCCATCCTCTATTTCATACCAGGGTCAGGCACTGAATATCAATGAATGGTTATAAAAATAGAGAAATGGGTGGGGTAGAGGCAACTACAAACTTTTCAATAAGATAGTTGTGATTAACTCAGGATTGTACGAGAGGGGAAAATAATTTGGACTTTGGGGGGGTGGGGTTGTTCCATCTTTGGATTTGGGTCTCTTAAAATAAGACATAAGAGAGAATCCATGGAAATCTAAATGATTCAAGAAATTAAACAGGTCCTGCAATATAGGAGCAACTGAAAGAAAAGAAGAAGAGTGTTAGGACTGCAAATGGAAGGAATGCAACTCCATCACACTCAATGACTTACGAGGGAGCTTGAGTATAAGGAGCTGTGTTGAAAGACAGTGTTATATGGGATATTATTGTGGCAGTGGAGATTATACTAATGAGATGGTCTCCTGGCCTGTAATAGCTCCGTAGGTTTTTTCCCTCATGTTCCTCCAAACTCAGCAGGCACTTCATTCTCAGCTTCCCAGAGACTGGCTGGGACATCAGCAGCAGCAAAAGCAGAAGGAGGAGGTCCATAATTCATGGGCTGAATCAATCCCCTTCCTGTTTCTAAGGAAGAACAAGAGCATTCGAAGAATTCAAAGCACCATTCAAAGATGGAAATGAGAGTGACTTTCTACACCGAGAGAGAGATTAACAGAACTGCACCTGGAAAGGAGAGAAAGGAAAGGTACATTCAAGAAGCACAGTCCCTGAATGTCCCAAAATTTCTGCCACCCGAAGTGTGACCTGAGACATTTATCCTTTTCTGATGCAAGATCCCTTTCAAGTTGCTTCAGTCTGATGTTTACATCAAAGGCGATCACTGGAGGAATATCAGGAGAGATCTCACTGACCAGGATTTTAATAATTACTGTAAGAAGCAACATCTTCTCTGGGGATCCTGAACTACCTCTGAGCCTCCATGTGCGGAGGAGAAGCTGGAGAAAAGCATAGTGAAAAATCATAGATATACCCCTAGAGGGCACTGTTCTGAAGTGTTTGTGGTCCTTCCTTTGTGGATATTTCTAGAATGTGATGCTGAAGGAAGATACTTTGACACCCAGGAAATTAAGTGTTGTCTTTTAATGTAGTCCCTTTTCTCCAGAAACTCCTGGGAATGTCACCCAGAACTATAGAGTTTGGTTCCACCTTAGTGTCAGACTTGGAAGCCATCTTTTACATTTGGGCCTTCAGGCCTGCCACATTTTCTATTGTGGGGAGATGGGAGGGGGGATTGCATAGAGCAGTGGTCACCAACTGGTGGTCCGTGGTGCAGTGGTCTTCTACAAGAAAATTTTGGTGGTCCGCTGTGCACCCGGGTGGAGGAGCTTCGCCGGTATGAGCAATGGACAGTCCTCTGACTAGATCTCTGGAATATGGAACTGGCCAGGCAGCTCATGGTGGGGCTGTAAATCTCTGCTGTAGAGGGAGGTTCATGCAACTTGCAACTTTGTAGCACAGTCATTGCTGGCCGGAATGAGATAATGGTGCAAGGTGGGGGTGGCAGTGCAGGTGGGCCGAAGCAATGGGTGGTGGGAACCCCGGACTGTTTCTTCCCCCTGCTTTAGCTTCCTGTCAGCTGAACCCACCAGTAGCTGTCCCCACCCCTCGTTCTCCCTTCTCAGTCACTCCTCACCTGGCGAGGGAAGGGCAGGGGATGGAGATTCGCTCCATATTCCAGAGTAAGAGTGAAGTTTTGTCTCTTGCTGGATCTCACAGCCGTTTCTTCTGGCCCTTGTTGGTGCTCTGCGCACCTCGGTCTTTCAGGGAGATGCTTGACTTTCTCTCAGCCCCAAGACACTGGCTGGCCCATGAGATGAGAGAGAGAATCAGAGAGAGAGAGAATCAGAGAGAGAATGAAAGAATGAGAGAGAAAGAGAGAAAGAAAGAGACAGAGAGAGAATCAGAGAGAGAATGAAAGTGAGAGAGAATGAGAAAGAGTGGGGGAGAGAGAGAGAAAGAAAGGGGGAGAGAGATGAGAGAGGGGAAGTGGGGGAAGAGAAATGAGTCAGAGAGAAAGAGAGAGGGGGGGAGAGAGAGAGAATGAGAGAATGAAAGAGAGACAGAGAATGAAAGAGACAGTAAGAGAGAGAGGCAGAATGAAAGAAAGAGAATGAGAGAGAGGGAGAGAAAGAGACAGAGAGAGAGAGAGAATCAGAATGAGACAGAGAGAAACAGAGTATGAAAGAGAAAGAGAGAGAGAGAAAGAGACAGAATGAAAGAGAGAGAATGAGAGACAGAGACAGAGACACAGAATGAAAGAGAAAGAGACAGAGAATGAAAGAGAGAGAAAGAAAGAGACTGAATGAAAGAGAGAGAGAATGAGAGAGAGAGAGAAAGAAAGAGACAGAGAGGGATTCAGAGGGAGAAAGGAAGAGAGAGAGAGAGAGAGAGAGAGAGAGAGAGAGACAGAGAGACAGAGAGACAGAGAGACAGAGAGACAGAGAGAGATAGAGAGAGAGGAGGGAGAGTGCCTGAAGGACACCAACCCTTCACTGGGAGTCCAGGAGCTTCAGCAAGCAGCGCACTGGATTCATATTAGTGGTCTACGGGATTTAAAATTATGAACTTGGTGGTCCTTGAGATCCAAAAGGTTGGGGACCCCTGGCATAGAGTATGTGTGATATGTAATCAAAATAACATTCTTCTCTCAGAGAGTCAAGGTCACTTTGCCCTGCAGTTGCAATGAGGTGACTGGAAGGCGTCTCCAGTATTGGATGGTGCCTGATTGGATCATGTGATGAACATGTGGGTGCTGGGAAGGGACTTGAACTTTCTTTTGTGTGGGGAAAACCTGGAAACTTTCAGATTTGGGTTTTCCCAGATGTGCCAATATGACATCTCCAATAAAATGGAACTTTGAGGAAATTCAAGCTTCAGAGTCTTCTTTCGTTGGGGTGTTACTTGGAACCCTGACACTTAGGTTGATGACGCTTAATTCTAATACTGCCTGTCTTCTAATGTTAAGGAAGAATTCTGTAACCGTGAAGCCTGTCTAATGTTAAGAATAGGATATGTTTGTAATTTAGTTTTCTTTTAGATCTCCATGTATTAATCCCAAATTGGAAGTGATTTTAAAATTGCTCATGCGATAGTGAAATTTCATTTGCCCTAGAAATATCAACTTTGGGGTGATATTTGAGACAAAGGGTCTGGAAATAGATAATTGGACAACTGTATCATTGAATAAATATGGAATACATTATGGGGATACACTTTTTTTTTTTCTACTTGCCCTTCAGTATTCATGTAAGACACCAAGAACATTTATACTTTGAAGTGTCTTTGTTTACTAAATAAACAGCAGGCAGTATGATGTCCCCCTTGGACAACTCACCAGAGTCCTCCTCAGAAGTCAGCTCAAGGGAGGATGAGCTCATTCCTGGCAGGTCAGGAACTAGGTTAATTAATGACTCTGAACACCTGGCCAAAAGAGTTTTAGACTTTCCCCAGTTTCAGCTGGGGAAAGTTTTCCAAAAACAACTCTAAAATCACCTCTTTGCATTATATTACAAAAGATTGCAAAAAAATAAAGTTTTACAAAGTTGAAAAGATGTTCATTCTTTTTACCGTATTTTTCGGAGTATAAGACACAACTTAGTTTTTGGAGAGGAGAATAAGAAAAAAGCTGATTGGCAGGTGAATCGGTCTCCCAGAATACTCCCAATCAGCTGTTCCCAGAGGGGAATTTTAGCAACAAGTTCCTTGGTTGTGAGCTCTGTGCCTTGCTTTTTTTTTTTTTTCCTGCTCTGAAAGCCTCTGAAACAGAGCTTCAGAATAAAAGCCTGAGAGAAAAAGAATTATTCCTGTAAAGAATACAGCTGAGTAACATATATAGAAATGCCTGTTTTGAGGAAACAGATGTTTTGGTACATTCTAAGTTGGGTCAAGCTGACCCAAGTTCCATTGAAAAAGGAGGAAGAGACTAAGTGCCCAATTAATAAGAACAATAACAAACAATTATGAATACATATTTAGAGGGTATTTTTAGAGGGTAATTTTGGGGGGGGAACTCCAGGGCGGAACATGTGAAGAAAGCCAAAACATTATAACAACTGAAAACAATATCTGGTGGGGGCGTTCTAATTGTCTGAAACTGTATTTAAACCATGTAACCTGAGTGATAAGACGTTCTCTCTCTTTCATGGGAGAATCCTTTTGCAAAGGTTTATTGGATACATATATTCTTACAATAAATCTGCTTTTTACTTGTTCATGGTCTCTGTTTCACTTTTTATGAGGTTTGCTGTTTTTTTAAATTTCACAAAGCCTCTGAAGCTCTGTTTGGGGGCTTTTTTTTCTGAAACTTCTTTCCTCATGCTATTTTCAGCCTCTGAAACCTCCATTTGAGAAGCTGGGCAGGGCTACATTCGGAGTATAAGACAGACCCAGATTTTCACCCTCTTTCTTTGGTGGGGAAAGGTGCGTCTTATACTTCAAAAAATATGGTAAATGGACTGAAGAGGATTCCACCCACTGACTGGTAAACTTGTTTCAAATGTATATTTGTTTCTTTGTTCGTTCAGTTTATTTGCCACCTATCTTGTTTTGAAACAACTCTGGGAAACTTATACCATTAAAATCATAAAAGAGAAATATTTCTAAAATAATTAAAATGGAAACTACAATCAAAATAGAATTATAGTTAAACAATAGGGAGGGAAGGAGCTAGATATGTGGGGGGGGGATGGCCTCTTAGTTCATCAACCATCTCCATTGTGATGCTCCATCATTGGGATCTGAAGCTATCTACAGAATCAGGACTTAAAGCTTAAGGAACAAAAGATGGTATTTTATTTGGTGCCCATAATATCCAAAATTTGAGGTAAAGTTCTGTCCCCAGTGAAATGGAAGTTCCACCCCTTGCAGTGAAGGCCTCTCTACTCACCCTTTATTTTGTTTTCTTTTCTTCAATTTCACCATCATTTGAGACTACAGTTGAAGTGTAGTTTTCTAGTATGGTGATGTCCCAAAGGTGCTTTTTTTCAAGAGGTAATTGGACTGTTTTGCTTTTCTTTGAAGACATTTCACTTCTCATCCAAGAAGCTTCTTCAGCTCTGACTGGATGGTGGGGAATGGAAGGATTTATACTCCTTGCAGACATCTGGTCATTTGCATCCTTTTAGAGCAGGAGTGTCAAACTCATGTCATCACGGTGGCAACACATGACGTATCGAGACTTTTTTCCCCTTCACTAAACCAGGTGGGAGCAGGGCCAGCACTTAATGCATCCGGCCCACATGCCACGAGTTTGACACCCCTGTTTTAGAGAGTCATTGAGGCCACTTGGAGGTTGATCTGTGTCATCAGGGTCACCTAAATAGTGCAAGTGGGTGTGGTGCCTTCTTGGAACTGCTGAGAGGACTGTGTTGAGGACTGGAGATAGATGATGTCGTATCCCTCCCCCTCACCCCAATCTGGGAAGTCTTGTCTCCTCTGCAGATGCATCATATTAACATAATTAACTCATTTGTTATCTTGTCCTTCCCTAGTTTCATCACAATTTAAATCATTAAATAATTTATTTACACTTTAATGATTATTTTACGTTAGTCTTACATTCTTCGTATGTTTATTTCTTTTGATTTTAAATAACCGTAATTGTCAAAACAAGATACAAACTCAATAATAACTGCAATAAATAATTAAGTGTTATGAGCTTAAGAAACTACTTCATGATCAGATACCGACTTTTATCATTAAATGTTCCTTAGTATTTAGATCTGGTCTCAGGATGATAATGTAGCACTTGGGGAAGAAGATGCAGCCCAGCAGGCCAGCCCCAGAAGCCAAGATGGAGAAAACCTGCACGGCCACCATGTATTTCCCTTTGGTGCTCAAGTAGGTGGGCAGGAAGGAGATCCAGACGCTGCAGAAGACCAGCATGCTGAAGGTGATCAGTTTGGCTTCGTTGAAGGCCCCAGGCAGGTTCCTGGCCAGGAAAGCCACTGTGAAGCAAATGGCAGCAAGGAAACCCATGTAGCAGAGAACCACATAAAACATGGTCACAGAGCCTTCATTGCACTGAAGGATGATCACTCCTGATTGGGAGTGCAGGTCAAAATCAGGAAATGGGGGAGAAACTCCCAGCCAGATTGCACAAATGACAATTGTTCCAGCAGAACCAGAAAGGATGATGGAGTTGGCCAAGCTCTTCCCCAACCATCTCCTCACCCTGTTCCCTGGTTTCGTGGCCAGGAAGGCCAGCACTACTGTGATTGTTTTGGCTAACACACAAGACACAGCTACTGAGAAGATGATGCTGAACATTGTTTGTCGGAGAAGGCAGGTGGCTTTCCTTGGTCGGCCAATGAAGAAAAAGGAGGACAAGAAGCAAAGCAAGAGGGAAACCAGGAGGATGTAGGACAGGTCACGGTTGTTAGCTTTGACAATGGGAGTTTCTAGGTATTTAAGGAATATGACCAAAACAAAGCCTGTTGTTAGAAACAAGAGTACAGCAAAGGAGACCAGGATGATGCCCAGAAATTCTTCATAGGACAGGAAGGTTATTCTTTTGGGGATACATTGGATTCTGTCATCAGTGGGATATTTGTCATCCGGGCACTTGGTGCATTTTTCAGTATCTGAGAAAACAATAATATTATTTCTATAGTCCCTCCATTCATATTCCAATAAAGACCTTCTTTGGAGGACAGCTGATACTGAGAGACAGGAAAGCCAGAGTTTCTCTGGTGTCACTCACCTTCCTGCATGGAAATGGTCCCCTCCGGACAAGGAATACAATCGTAGCAGCAAATTGGTTCTTCTTTCCGAGTCCGTTTTACAAATCCAGGGTGACAATTGTCCACACATTTGGACTGAGGCAGAGACTAAGCAGAAGAACAACATTCATTCCAAAATATCTGCCAAATTTTTATTTCTTAGATTGATTGATGATTAAAATAAAATGAAACTGTGCTGAAGAAAGACACTTCTGAGCAATAGATCAGAAAAACATAAAATATTGTAAAGCCACACCCCTTTGAAAATAATCCAAATCCTTGTTCCACTTAAGATATAAAGAAGAAATCCCTCACAAACTACGGCTGCCAAATTCAAATGAGGTATTATTAACTTATGTCTGTACATTTATATTTTCAATTCGTACAGCTGACATGCTTATGAAATAAAATTAAAGATTACTGTCTAGTTTCTAGAATTATAGTGAGGACGAGTAGAGATGAAATCATGAGAACATGTCACTCAAAAGGGTTAAGTCAGGCATCTTTTGCTGCAGCACATGGAACATGAGTATGAGCCCTGTGTGGGAAAGGGATATTTCTAAGGCCAAGTGAGGTATTCAAGACAAGGCCCTTTCCATTGAAGAATTACAGTTTTTTTTTCTTAATTGACAGTTGTGTCCAACTCTTGGATAATTCTTTGTTTTAATGTAAGACAATCAAAAAAATTGCATTCAAAGGGTTTTTAGATGGCTTACAAGCCAAAGACCAAATATAAGTAGAATTATATTACAAATTGACCCTCATTATTACAAGTATCAAGAAGGACTTGGGAGGTGGGCAGTCAAGGCAAATTTAAGTCTTTCATTTTTCTAAATTAAGGCATTATCTCAAATTGGACAAGTCATTGTGGTTCCATTTTGATAGAACACCTTGGATGACCTTCCAAGCAGCAGGAGGCCTATCCCAGTGAGGTAAAACAAAGACATGAATAACTGTGATCAGATTTGGGCTGTTAAAAAAATATCTGAGCCTGCTCTTTCAGGGGACCCTAACACCAACCATATAGACCGAGAAAAGTTGCCAATATTTTCAACCACCTTGTTGAGCAACTTTAGCCGTGAAAGAGCATCTTGGTCGATAATAAGCCTCTGTCTTTCAAAACTCCCCAGTTGCTCTTTGATGGCATCCTCCTTGGGGAAAAGCAACCAACTTATGATATTCATATCTGCTGCTACATTTCCACTTTGGTCCAAGTACAGTTTCTCCCAGGAAAAATTGCAAAACTCATTCTTCTCCAGAAAGGGATGGAACTAGAATTGAAACATCCAGGAATTTTGAAAGCAAGTTGAAATATAATAAAAGGAGGAGCCATTTTAAAGCTGAGCTAGTGAATGAGAGATGTTCACTCTCCTCTTCACTATTTGCCTGAATAGCAATAGCACTTGGACTTATATAGCACTTCACAGTGCTTTTACAGCCCTCTCTAAGTGGTTTATAGAATCAGTATATTGCCCCCAAAAATATCGTACCCATTTTACCAACATTGATAGGAAGGAAGGCTGAGTCAACCTTGAGCTGGTTAGGATCGAACTCCTGGCAGTGAGCAGTGAGTTAGGGTTAGGGTTAGGGTCAATGCAAAGACTGAGTATCCATCAGACTGAAAGGCTTTAACTGGATTCTTGCAGTGAGGAGGGGTTAGGCAAAATTCTCCCAGGTTTAGTTGCAATTTATGTATATAAAATTCTGTCATTCTAATTACAAACCCATAAGTACAGGAATTTATTTACAATGTATACATTTTAAATGATTTTATAATAGCAATGTTTAATATTAAAATATAATTGTCTCAGTGCCTGCTCTTTGGAACATAATCCTGTGAACTAAATCTGGCCTCCGCTTGGCCAAACCTGTTGGGTTTTTGTAGAACAATGGTTCCCCTACTTCAGCATTGGATTTTTTTCTAAATAGGAAATAGGATTAATGGTTCCTTGTCAGTACCCCATACCTGCCATGGCTCTAGCCTTGCAGCCCCCAATCTCTCTTTCTTGTCCATTTTTCTTCTCCTAGATATTGAGGAATATGCAACATTCAAGACATGGGTCAGAGTCTTAGCAATAGTATAAAAACGGTGCTCATTTTTTATCTGAGTTCTATTCTTTTTCTCTTGCATGTCCAGTGGTGCTATCTGGGTGCATCGTCTCCGGCCCTTGACAGAAAGGACATGCTTTGAAAAAGAACAATGAAAAGACTGGTCTTCAAATTTGGAATCCTTAAAAAGATTGGGTTGAAAGGCATCATCATTTGACCATTTTCTTTCCTGTAAAACAATGTTCAAAAAGCTATGGATATATTTGAAATCTGTACGCCTTGGAATTGTCAATTTCTCCACAATTGTGGTGATCCAGACTTTCCCTTCAATGGGTCCTGGCAAACCTTCAATTGCTAAATGGATGTGGTGAATTCTATCCAAAAGAGAAGCAAATTCTATGAAATGAACAAAGACATTGACTTTTCTCCACTTAGAGACGGCATTTCTAAGAGGTTCTGTATGTCTAGTCATTGAAATAACCACACAAATTCCATTTCTGACAAGCATAGGAGTGAAAGTTCTCATGAAATTCTCTCCCTCCTCTGTGTCTGTTGAAAAGAGACCAATCAAAGTCCATCTGAAATGGAGGAGGAGTTGGACAATTCCTGGATACTGGATCCCATTTTTTGGAAGGAACTGATGGAAAAAAGGAATTTGTCTTTTATCACTCAGAGCCTCTGAAACAATTCCATTACTGATCTGAAGAAGCAATGAAGAATGGTGTATTATGGTTAGATCAGATCAAGTCCAAAATGTAAGCTTTTAACACATCCAGTGTGGTTTTCACAAACATATTAGAATAGTTGATTGTTTTTAACCCTTAAGCCATATCAAGATAAAGAACACAAAATGTAGAATATTAGCAAGATTGAATATAATCATTTGTCTAATCTGGGGTCTAAGATACTGCTCTTTCTCTTTTCTAATAAAATTGACATTCAGATAATAGACGTGCTATGTCTTCTATCTCTAGATCACTGCAAATGCAAATCAGTTCATTTTAGAGATTTGCTTAAATGTTCCCTATTTAACATTGTGTCCAGCTACTCAAGTCTTGCTCGAGTAACTGTTTAGGCCTCCTGAGGATCCCAATCCCTAGCCATGACAAAGGCCACGGTGAAAAGCAGCTCATGAATTCCATAGAAAAGATATGATTGAATCTATTACTCATCCACCAACAACCTGCTCACTTTAACAGATAGAGAAACACACAAACAAACCTGTGGGACTTTGTAGGTGCCTACTAATGTTGACATCTGAATGGAGATGTCATCAAGAGATCCATCAAGAACAGCCATCAGGTTGTCCTTCTTTCCACAGCTGTAGTTGGGAACATTGGCTTCTCCAGTCGAGAGCATGTCCAGCAAGGCATCTGAAGTGCCAAGGGTGTTGAAATAGTTGTCATGGATGTTGTAGCCAAGTGTGAGATTGTACAGAAGCGGAGATTTCCTATTGACTTGTTGAATGGCAAAAATGAAGCTTAGGAGTCTTGCTGGATCAGTCAATGAACTACTGTAAAAAAATGTTCATGGTAACATCATCTCTAACAACAACAACAAAATATATTTTCATCTGTTCCTCTTTCTCTCCACAAGCCCATTTAGTCTTAAGCCAAAAGTGTCCAACATAAGAATAAAGTTATAGTCACCCATCATCATTTAATTGTTATGAGTGTTGAGAACGTGGGATGGAGATTTAATATTTAGAAAATATCATTATTTGTAATAGTGCTCATTTTTAATTTGTGAAATGACCAAGATTCAAAATTATTCAATCATTAAAATAGAATCATCAGCAAAGATTAGTCATAAATGATCCAGAAAAGCAATTCTAAATACAAGCTATCCTCTATTCCATACCAGGGTCAGGCATTGAATAACGTTTCAATAAGCTAGTTGTGATTAACTCAGGATTTTACGAGAGGGGAGAATAATTTGGACTTTGCAGGGCAGGGTTGTTCCATCTTTGGGTCTCTTAAAATAAGACGTAAGAGAGAATCCATGGAAATCTAAATGATGCAAGAAATTAAACAGGTCCTGAAATATAGGAATAACTGAAAGAAACGAAGAAGAGTGTTAAGACTGCAAATGGAAGGAATGCAACTCCATCACACTGAATGACTTACGAGGGCGCTTGAGTATAAGGAGCTGTGTTGAAAGACAGTGTTATATGGGATATTATTGTGGCAAAGGAGACTATACCAATGAGATGGTCTCCTGGCCTGTAATAGCTCTGTATTTTTCTTCCCTCATGTTCCTCCAAACTCAGCAGGCACTTCATTCTCAGCTTCCCAGAGACTGGCTGGGACATCAGCAGCAGCAGAAGCAGAAGGAGGAGGCCCATAATTCATGGGGCTGAATCAATCCCCTTCCTGTTTCTAAGGAGAGAAAGGAAAGGTACATTCAAGAAGCACAGTCTCTGAATGTCCCAAAATTTGTGCCACATGGAGTGTGACCTGAGACATTTATTGTTTTCTGATGCAAAATCCCTTTCAAGTTGCTTCAGTCTGTGGTTTACATCAAAGGCGATCACTGGAGGAATATCAGGAGAGATCTCATAGACCAGGATTTTAATAATTACCTTAAGAAGCAACATCTCCTCTGGGGATCCTGAACTACTTCTCGGCTTCTGGAGAAGCTGGAGAAAAGCATAGCTAAAAATCATAGATATACCCCTAGAGGGCATTGATCTGAAAAGGTTGTGGTCCTTCCTTTCTGAACATGTCTAGATGCTGAAGAAAGATAGTTTACACCCAGGAAATTGGTTATTGTCCTTCAATGCACACTCTTGTCTCCAGAGACTCCTGGGGAAGGTCACCCAGAACTATAGAGTTTGGTTCCACCTTAGTGTCAGATGTGGAAGCCATCTTTTACATTTGGGCCTTCAGGCCTGCCACATTTTCTACTGTGGGAAAATGGGAGGGGGGACTGCATAGATGGTTGGGTGCTATGGGTGATATGTTGGGTGGTTAGGTGAGATGGTTGGATGATATGGGTGATATGTAGTCAAAATAATATTCTTTTCTTCTGTAACAGAGGCTTGTGTTTTAAGGGCTTCCTGCAACATTTCAAGTGTTAATATTGGTGATTCCGTTGGAACAGAGAGAGATTGAAATTGAGGTCCCAGCACTTTTGGGGACAATAGTCTTTACTTGTTTTGAAGCCATTTTTAGTTTCCAATTTGAATTTATTTAGCAGCAAGAATAACAAATCCACCAAATCCAAAAATTCCCAGTCTTTAAATAATATCAATCCTTTTTTTGAAAAATCACTGAAAATAATAGAAAAGATGCAGTTTGGAGAATGCTTTACACAATTTATTAGGGCAATATATCAGAGACAAACAGCACAAATCATAATTAATGGTGGTTTAACAGAAACTTTTAAAATTGAAAAAGGAACAAGACAGGGGTGCCCTTTATCACCATTATTGTTTATTTTAACTTTGGAATCATTACTGAATAAAATACGAGGGTCAAATAAAATAAAGGGAATTAAAATTAGACATCATGATTATAGATTAATAATAATAATTTATAATAATAATAATAATAATAATAATAATAATAATAATAATAATAATAATAATAATAATAATAATAATAATAATTTTATTTCTATACCGCCCTTCTCCCGAAGGACTCAGGGCGGTGTACAGCCTATTTAAAAACACAGACAAAACAATGATATAAAATTTAAAATAATTAAATAAGTGGCAAAAATAATAAAATAATTAAGAGCATTTGCAGATGGCTTGGTTGTTACTTTAACCCAACCAGTACAATCTTACTGGATATAATTACCCAATATGGTCAAATATCTGGATTTAAAATAAATAAACAAAAACAAAGATAATAGCTAAAAATATGACGGTAAAGCAAAAAGAAGAACTAGAAAGTCTAACAGGATTTGAAATAGTAAAAAAGGTTAAATATTTAGGGGTATATATTACAGCCTCAAATGTAAAATTATATAAAAATAATTATGAATTGCTATGGCAAAAAAATACAGAAAGAGATGGAGAATTGGGGAAAATTACAATTATCTTTGTTGGGGAGAATAGCAGCAATAAAAATGAATGTTTTACCTAGGTTTTTATTTTTGTTTCAAATGATACCAATACTTAAGAAAGATGATAATTTGAGGGAATGGCAGAAGGGTATTAATAAATTTGTTTGGGCAGAGAAAAGACCGAGAATAAAGTTAAAAATAATGCAAGATATATGTGAAAGAGGAGGTCTTAAAATGCCTAATCTAAGATTATACTATGAAGCAGCTGTCCTAACAATAATTAGTGACTGGATTAATTCAACAGAAGAAAGAATATTGAATATTGAAGGATATGATTTGTTATATGGCTGGCATGCTTACTTATTATATGACAAAAAGGTGGATAAGACCTTTAAAAGCCATATATTCTTCGCTTCGTTGCGAAGGTTGTTGAGAGTGTGGTGGCGCAACAGCTTCCCCGGTACCTGGATGAAGCTGTCTATCTAGACCCGCTCCAGTCCGGCTTCCGGCCTGGGCACAGCACGGAAACGGCATTGGTCGCGTTGGTGGATGATCTCTGGAGGGCTCGGGATAGGGGTTGCTCCTCTATCCTGGTCCTGTTAGACCTCTCAGCGGCTTTTGATACCATCGACCATGGTATCATGTTGCACCAGTTGGCGGGGTTGGGGGTAGGGGGCACCGTTCTGCGGTGGTTCTCCTCCTACCTCTCTGACCAGTCGCAATCTGTGTTGACGGGCGGGCAGCGGTCGACCCCGAGGCACCTTGCTTGTGGGGTGCCACAAGGGTCGGTCCTCTCGCCCCTTCTGTTCAACATTTATGTAAAGCCGCTGGGTGAGATCATCCGTGGCTTTGGGGTGGAGTTCCATCAGTACGCTGATGACACCCAGCTGTACATCTCCACCCCAGGCCACCCCAACGATGCCCTTGAAGTGATGTCCCAGTGCCTGGAGGCCGTGCGGGTCTGGATGGGGAGAAACAGGCTCCGACTCAACCCCTCCAAGACCGAGTGGCTGTGGCTTTCAGCATCCCGATATAGCCAGCTGACGCCATCGCTGTCTATTGGGGGCGAATCACTTGCCCCCACGGAGAGGGCTCGTAACTTGGGCGTCCTCCTGGACGCACGGCTGTCTTTAGAAGACCATTTGATGGCCGTGGCCAGGGGGGCTTTTTATCAGGTTCGCCTGATACGCCAGTTGCGTCCCTTTCTAGATCGGGATTCTCTATGCACAGTCACTCAGGCCCTAGTCACTTCCCACCTGGACTACTGCAATGTTCTCTACATGGGGCTCCCCATGGGGTGCACCCGGAGGCTCCAGCTGGTCCAGAATGTGGTCGCGCGGGGGATTATGGGGGCGACGAGGCGCTCCCATGTGACACCTCTCCTGCGCGAGCTGCACTGGCTCCCGGTGGTCTTCCGGGTGCGCTTCAAGGTGTTGGTGACCACCTTTAAAGCGCTCCATGGCTTAGGGCCGGGGTACTTACGAGACCGCCTTCTGCCACCAATAGCCTCCCACCGGCCAGTATGCTCGCACAGAGTGGGCCTACTCAGGGTGCCGTCCGCCAGACAATGTCAGCTGACGACCCCCAGGGGGAGAGCCTTCTCTGTGACGGCGCCCACCCTCTGGAACAACCTTCCCCCAGAGTTACATACAATAACAGACCTCTGGATTTTTCGTCGGGCCCTGAAAACCTATTTATTTCAACTAGCTGGGCTGGCGTGAGTTTAATTTTAAATTGATTTTAAATTGGGTTGTTTTAATTTATGGCCAGAATATTTAATTATTTTAATATTGTTTTTAAATTTTTTATGCTCTGTTTTTACTTTGGCTGTGCACCGCCCTGAGTCCTTTTTGGAGAAGGGCGGTATAGAAATTTAATTAATAAATAATAAATAAAATAAATATATTAAGGAATGCCTTTTTACGAGTTTGGAAGAAGTATCAATATAAATTAAATTATAAGATACCTATATGGGCAATACCCAGACATGCCATAGAGAATATAAGTGTAGAACAAAAGCAAGAGGTGATTACCTATAAAGAGCTTCTTAAAATGGAAGGGGGTATATTGCAGTTAAAATCTATAAAGGCATTAAAAGAAGAAAAAATAATTCAAACTTGGTTTCAGTATGGACAGTTGCAAGCCAGATGGAAAGAAGACCAGAGAATTGGTATCATGCAGAAGGAGGAAAATTTGGTAAAATAAATTAGGATCAAGGTCAAATGCATATAAAAAGATTATATAATATACTGATAGAAATAGACTCAGAAACGGAATTAGTTAAGGATTGCATGATAAAATGGGCACAAAACATTCAGGAACCAATAATGATGGAAACTTGGGAAAAAATATGGGTTAGAAATGTAAAATTTACGCAAGCACAAAATTTAAGAGAAAATTTTTATAAAATGTTTTACAGATGGCATTTGGATCCTAAAAAGTTGGCTTGTATGTATCCGAATTTGCAATCTAAGTGTTGGAGATGTGATTGTGATGATGCTACTTATTATCACATATGGTGGACTTGTAAAAAAGTTAAGGCATTTTGGATTAAAATATGGTGGATTATTCAAAATATTCTTAAAAAGAAGATAAAGTTTACTCCACAATTGTTTTTGTTGGGTATAATCACAGATTGTACGGTTATAGAGACTAAATTGATTTTAAATTTAATAACTGCAGCTAGACTTTTGGTGGCGCAATACTGGAAGAAGGAAGAATTGCCTACTATTGAAGAATGGGCATTAAAAATAGCGAATTTGGCAGAAATGGCAAAAATTTCAGCATATTTGAAAGATCATTCACAAGAAAGATACATATCGGAATGGAGAAGATGGATTGATTATATTCAAAACAAATATCAAACTAAAAAGTATCAAATAGCTTATGAATGGATAGAAAAGTTAAGAGTATGTATATTTAGTTAAGTAAAAGGTGAGTTAAAGTGTCGAGGGGGGGATAGGAATCCGTAGTTAGTTAGCTTAGCCTAGCATATGATTGTTAATTGTTTTACCCTGTATTTTGTTCTGGGAAGTCCGGGGGGGGCGTAGGGGGGGAAGGAAGGGAGGGGGGCAGGGGAAATATTTGATTTTTCTTTCTTTTTTGTAAAACTTTTCAATAAAAAAAGAGATTTTTACACCAATGTACTAAAGGCTGGATGCCCACAGTCCCCAGAAGCTAGAAGGAAGACGGAAGCAGAGGGGGCAAGAAAGGGGGAGAAGGAAGAATTGTTTGCACAGGCCCAAAGGGGAGCTTGGATTATTCAAGAAGATTTAATACAACTTTCAACTACTGCTCAAGCTTTGGAGGTATTCGATAAAATATTAGAAGAAGCTAAGGATCAAAGACAGACCCGAGCACAGTGGTGGGATTCAATTTTTTAACATGGCTTAGTTGGGGGTGTGGCTTGGTGGTCATGTGATCGGGTGGGTGTGGCTAGCTGGTCATGTGACCGGGTGGGCGTGGCTAGCTGGTCATGTGACCGGTGGGCGTGGCTATCTGCATAGGGACTACAGAGGGCTGAAAAAAGTCATTTCTGACTGGTCCTTGCACTTTTGACCGGTCCTCACACTTATGACCATCCTCACATTTATGCCCGTTGCGGCATTCTTAACAACCGTGCCACTCATTTCACAACTGCTTCTCTTCATCATGGTGACAAGATAGGGCAAAAATGTAAAATGTGAGGACAGTCGTAAGTTCGAGGACTGGTCAAAAGTGTGAGGACCAGTCAAAAATAACTTTTTCAGCCCTCTGAGTAGTCCATATGCACAAAAGGATACAGCAATAGAGAGGGATGAAGGAAGGGAAGATAAATTAGAGTAGGAGTGAGGGTAAGAGAGGGAGAAAGAGAGGAGGAGAAGGACAAAGGAAGAGGAAGTAGGGAGGAGAAGAAGAAGGGGAGGAAGAGAAAGTAAGAAGGAAAGAAAAGAGAGAGGTGGTAGGTTTGAGGAGAAAGATTGCTGTACAATAAAAAAGACGAAAGGGAAGAAAGCCAACCCCAAAGAAATATAAAGATATTAAGATAAAGAATGAATTGTTAAACTTTAAAGAATAAAAGAGAACAAATATGAATAAATAACAATAATTAGAAATACACATACAAACATACAATGTATTTTCTTTGAACAGAGTATTTGGCTGGTTCACAAATTTAAACAGTGTTTAGTCATTTCAATTAAATTTACAATTTGTATATTTCCTTTTTGCCATATTTATTCCTCATCTATTTTTGTAAAAAACCAATATTACCCTTCATCTTCATCTCTAATCTTAATCAAATTCAATTTTTCCCTTCTATTCTATATTATACCCCTTCCCATTGTCATCTATTTTTATATCCATCCTCACATTGATTAATTATGTAATATTACAGTTGTTTAATATAAATTCAACATTTTAATATAAATCAATTAGTTATATAACTACCTTTTTTGTATATTAATCAATATGAACATGAATATTCCAATTATTTCCATGCAATCCAATTTCTTACAAATCAATTAATTATATTTACCAATAATAATAAACCAAATAATTTCCCCCATATATTCCTCCAAACCACAACTTAACCATTTCTGCTTTCAACACAATATACAATTAATAGTATCTCAATTATTACAATTCCCTAGTTAAATAGAGCTTTTTTTCTTTTGTGTTTTAAAATCTTGAACTCTCCTCTTTTCCCCTAAATTTCCCATTGTTTGCACCTACCTTTTTTGGTGAGGAATAAGAAAAAGAAAAAGAAATCTCTCTCTGCCTCATTTTGCCACGTTGCAACAACAGCAAAGCCAACAGCCTGCTTTACTTTCTGTTTACTTTCAGCATAGCTAGGGGGAAAAAAAATCAGCACTCTTTGCAAGCAAGCAGCAGAGCCCTGAGCAAAACAGCTGAGAGTCGGAGCCGATCTAAGCAAGGGCTAATTAGCCTATGCTGAAGCTCCGCGGACCAATAAAATTACAAAAAAACACCGAACCCTTTGTTAAATTGCTGGTTCGCCCACCCCTTGCCCACCACTATTTATTGGCAATAAATAGTGGTGCGGAGGGGCGGGGCAAGGGGTGGGGCGAGCCAGCAATTTAACAAAGGGTTCGGCCAAACCCCCCAGAACCGGCAGAATCCCACCACTGCCCGAGCAGCAGCCAAGCGTCAAGAAGAATTAAGATTGCAGCAACTGCAGATGATGCAAGAAACTACAAAAACAGAAGCAGTGGGAGGAGCAAGACCAAAAAGTAAAATGCATGGAGATTTCCAGCAGATGCTTCAAAAGCTTCAGGCGGCCAAGTATGGCAACTAGATTTCTGACTTGGAATGTTAATGGCCTAAATTCACCACAAAAGAGGAGAAAAATGTTTCATTATTTGAAACAGTTTAAAAATGATGTAATCTGTTTACAAGAGACTCATATTAGAAGTAAAAATCAAAAATATTTAATAAATGCAAGGCTAGGTATACATTTTGTTGCATCTGCTCCCGAGAAGAAGAATGGTATAGTTATATACCTAAAAAAAGACTTAATTGCCAAATTAATTGAAGCAGATGATCAAGGAAGATTTATAGCAATTGAACTTTTAATAAAAGGAGAAAAAATACTTTTAACTGGAGTATATGCACCGAACCAACAACAGGAAAAATGTTATAAGCTTTTACATTCCAAGTTACTACAATGGGATTACAAATCATGCATTTTATTGGGCAATTGGAATGGAGTTTTGGACACTAAAAAAGATAAGAAGGGGCTCTTGCAAAATATCTCAACGCATGCTAGATTGCCAAAATCATTTTTTGAAATGATGGATGATATGGAGTTTAGAGATATCTGGGAGAGAGAGGAACCCTGAAGAAAAAGACTACTTTTTTGTCTGACAGACATCAATCTTTCTCTAGGATTGATTTCATATTAATTACTAATGATCTTTTTTCCTAGGGTGAAGAAGACGAAGATCTGCCCAAGAGTTTTAATGGATCATAGTCCAGTTTGGATGGAATTAGAGTATGGAATGGGATTTAAGAGGTCTTGGAGGTTAAATGAAAATCTGTTTAGATATGAGGAAAATGTAAACGAATGTAAAAAATTTATGAAATAATTTTTTTTATTATAAATATGCATAAGGGTACGTCTATGGAAATGGTTTGGGATGCAAGTAAAGCATATATGAGAGGTATTTTGATATATCTGAATAATAAACATAGACGTAAACAGGGAAAAAATGGAAGGACTTAGAAGAGGAAACTAAAAACAAAGAACAAGCTTTGATATTGAACCCAGCAGACAAGAACATAAAAGAGGCAATTAACTTACTGCGAGGGCAATTTAATATGCTAATGGCAGATCAGGTTGCAACTAATTTGCAATATGCTAAACATAATACTTTTTGCAATGCTAATAAACCAGGGAGATGGTTAGCATATCTGTTAAGGAAAAAACAAAAGTCACGGACCATAGAGAAAATAGAATGTAAAGGTAAAGAGGTTTATCAGCAAAACATGATTAAAAAAGCATTTTTAGAATTTTGTACGAGGTTGTATGCTAGTGATAAAATTTGAAGTATAAATGTAGATAGATACTTACAGAAAGAGAATATTCCTATAATTACAAGAGAGCAAAGGGAGCGTTTAAATCAACCAATAATTTCCGAAGAGATCATGCTTGCAATTAAGCAGTTGAAAGTGGGTAAAGCCCCTGGGACGGATGGTTTGACAGATGCTTATTATAAACACTTGCAGTTAGAAATGGTGGGACCACTCAAAGAATTATTTACTAACATACGATCTGGAGGAGATGTACCCTCATCCTGGAGGACAGCTTTTATTTCTCTGATTCCAAAGGAGGAGCAAGACCACACTCAGCCAAAAAATTATAGGCCTATAACACTTTTAAATACAGGTTACAAGATTTTTGCTAAAATACTAGCAAATAGGTTAATGACAGTCATGCAACAAATGATTCATAATGATCAAACTGGCTTTATAAATGGTAGACAAATGAAGAGTAATGTAAGGCAAGTGGTTAACCTACTAGAGTATTTGGGGAAGAACAACCAAATCCCTGCGGTGCTAATATTTCTTGATGCGGAGAAAGCATTTGCTCGATTGAATTAGTTTAGTTTAGTTTAGTTTATTTGATTTGTATACCGCCCTACTCCCGAAGGACTCAGGGCGGTGAACAGCCAAACAATAAAATACATAGATACAAAAAATTTAAAAACCAAATAAAATCAAATTAAATCATTTTGGCCCAGACAGATTAAAACACCCCAATAATTAAAAAACAGATTAAAATTTACATATTTAAAAAGGGAAGAGATTAGGCCAAGCCCGCCTGATGGAATAGGAAGGTCTTCACAGCGCAGCGGAAGGTGCGCAGATCCGGGATCCTTCGTATCTTTGGGGGGAGCTAATTCCAGATGGTAGGTGCCCCCACAGAGAAGGCTCTCCCCCTAGGGGCCGCCAGTCGACACTGTTTGGCTGACGGCACCCGGAGGAGTCCCTCTCTATGAGAGCATACTGGCCGGTGGGAGGCTATTGGTGGTAGTAGGTGGTCCCGTAGATAACCAGGTCCTAAGCCATGGAGCGCTTTAAAGGTGGTAACCAAAAACTTGAAGCACACCCGGAAGACCACCGGGAGCCAGTGCAGCTCGCGCAGGAGAGGTGTTACATGGGAGCACCATGTCGCTCCCATTACCACCCGCGCGGCCGCACTCTGCGCCAGTTGGAGCCTCCGGGTGCTCCTCAAGGGGAGCCCCATGTAGAGAGCATTGCAATAGTCCAGGCGGGAGGTGACAAGGGCATGAGTGACCGTGCGTAACGAGTCCCGATCCAGAAAGGGACGCAACTGGCGAATCAGGCGAACCTGATGAAAAATCCTCCCGGTCACGGCCGTCAAGTGCTTTTCTAAAGACAGCCATGAATCCAGGAGGACGCCCAAGTTGCGAGCCCTCTCTGTGGGGGCCAATGATTCGCCCCCAATAGTCAGTGATGGCGTCAACTGACTATATCGGGACGTCGGAAACCACAGCCACTCGGTCTTGAATTGGCATTTCTTATTGAAAATAATAGAAAAGATGCAGTTTGGAGAATATTTTACACAATCTATTAAGGCAATATATCAGAAACAAACAGTGCAAATAATAATTAATGGTAGTTTAACAGATACTTTTAATATAGAAAAAGGAACAAGACAAGGATGTCCCTTGTCTCCATTATTGTTCATCTTGACTTTGGAATTTTTGTTGAGTAAGATACGTGGGTCGGACAAAATAAATGGAATTAAAATTAGGCAGTATGATTACAGAGTACGAGCATTCGCAGATGATTTGGTTGTTCTTTTAACCCAACCATTACAGTCGGTTGTAGGTTTAATGGATATAATTAAGCAATATGGGCAAGTATCTGGATTTAAAATAAATGCAGGGAAAATGAAGATAATAACTAAAAACATGACTACAAATCAAAAAGATGAATTAGAAAGATTAACAGGATTTGAAATAATAAAAAAAGTTAAGTATTTGGGGTTTATATTATGACATCAAATGCGAAATTATTCACGCATAACTATGATCCGTTGTGGCAAAAAATACAGAGAGAGATGGAAAATTGGAAAAAATTACAATTATCCTTGTTAGGAAGAATAGCAGCAGTAAAAATGAATGTTTTGACTAAGTTTTTGTTTCTTTTTCAAATGATACCAATACTTAAAAAAGATGAAAATTTGAAGATATGGCAGAAGGGTATTAATAATTTTGTCTGGGCAGGGAAGAGACTGAGAATAAAACAAAAAATAATGGAGGATATACGTGAAAGAGGAGGTCTCAAAATGCCCAATTTAAGACTATATTATGAGGCAGCTGCCCTATCAGCAATGAGTGATTGGATGAACTCAACAGAAGAAAGAATATTGAATATTGAGGGATATGATTTGGTTTACGGGTGGCATGCTTATTTACTATATGATAAGAAAGTGGATAAGACTTTTAAAAGTCACATATTAAGGAATGCTTTATTGCGTGTCTGGAAAAAGTATAAGTATAAACTAAATGATAAGTTACCAATGTGGGCAATACCCAGACACGCGATAGAGAATATAAGTGTAGAACAAAAACAAGATGTGATTACATATAAAAAGCTTCTTAACAAGGAAAGAGGTATACTAAAACTAAAATCTTTGAATGAACTAAGAGAAGGAAGGATAATTCAAACATGGTTTCAATATGTACAGTTGCAAGCTAGATGGAGAGAAGATCAGAAAATTGGTATTTTGCAAAATGAGGAGAACTTGGTAAAACAGATTAGAGATCAAAGTCAAATGCATATAAAAAGGTTGTATAATGCATTGGTAGAAATAGATTCGGAAATGGAGTTAGTCAACGACTGTATGATAAAGTGGGCACAAAATATTGAAGAACCAATAATGATGGAAACATGGGAAAAAATATGGGTTAGAAATGTGAAGTTTACGCAAGCCCAAAACTTAAGAGAGAATTTTTATAAAATGTTTTATGGATGGCATCTAGATCCTAAAAAGCTAGCCTGTATGTATCCAAGTGTGCAACCCAAGTGTTGGCGATGTGAATGTGATGATGCCACGTATTACCATATATGGTGGACATGTAAAAAAATTAAGGCATTTTGGATAAAAATATGGTGGATTATTCAAAATATTTTCAAAAAGAAGATAAAATTTACTCCACAGTTCTTCTTCTTAGGTATAATTACAGATTGTACTGTTATAGAGACTAAGTTGATTTTAAATTTAATAACAGCAGCCAGACTTTTGGTGGCGCAGTATTGGAAGAAGGAAGACTTGCCTACTAATGAAGAATGGATATTAAAAGTAGTGAACTTAGCAGAGACGGCCAAAATTTCAGCATACTTGAAGGACCATTCAAATGAAAGATATAGATCGGAATGGAGAAGATGGATTGACTATATTCAAAACAAATATTGGACTAAAAAGCTTCAAATACCTTATGAATGAAACCAACTATTTCTTTTTGAATTATGTTTTGTTAGTTGAAAGGGAAGTTAAAGAGGAAGAGGGAATCAAGAGCCTACAGAAAATTAGCATATTTTAGTTTATGTTTGTTAAATGTTACACCCTGTATTTGCTCTGGGAAGTCTGGGGTGGGGGAGGGGGGTTGGAGGGAGAGGGGGGATGGGCGATGGGTGGTGGGTGGAGGAGGGAAGGGGGGAGGAGGGACGGGGAAAAATTGTTGTAATATTTGATAAAACTTTAATAAATAATAATAATAATAATATTCTTTTCTCAGAGAGCCAAAGCCACCTTGCCCTGAAGCTGTGATGAGGTGATTGGGAGGCATCTCCAGTTTTGGATGGTGCCTGATTGGATCATGTGATGGACATGTAGGTGCTGGGCAGGGACTTGAACTTTCTTTTGGGTGGGGAAAACCTGGAAACTTTCGGATTCGGGTTTTCCCAGATGTGCCAATATGACATCTCCAATAAAATGGAACTTGAAAGAAATTCAAGCTTTGGAGCCTTCTTTCGTTGGGGCTGTTACTTGGAACCCTGACACTTAGGTTGATGATGCTTAATTCTAATACTGCCTGTCTTCTAATGTTAAGGAAGAAATCTGTAACTGTGAACTCTGCCTAATGTTAAGAATAAGACCTGTTTGTAATTTACTTTTCTTTTAGATCTCCATGTATTAATCACAAATTGGAAGTGTTTTTAAAATTTCTCATGCAATAGTGAAATTTCATTTGCCCTAGAAATATCAACTTTGGGGTGATATTTGAGACAAAGGGTTTGGAAATTGATAATTGGCCAACTGTATCATTGGGTAAATATGGAATACGTAAATATGTAATCATTGGGTAAATATGGAAAAGTCCTTCAACGGAATGTTGTTATGACTAAATTTGTACGGTTCCAACAACTGAAATTGAGTCCTTCCATCAATTGTGAGATACAGTTTAGTCTAACTGCTCAGGGAAAGCTCGGATCTGAAAATTGAGTGTGTCTTCGGGTTTCTATACCCTGTGGAACATGGATATCGGTTTCTTTTCAAAATCTGAGCTCTGTGTGAAAAGTGACGTTTTCTGGCTGAATTGAGTCCTGCCATCAATTGTGAGATACAGCTTGGTCTAACTCCTCAGGAAAAGCTCGGATCTGAAAATTGTGTGCGGTTTGGGGTTTCCATAACCAGGGAAACGTGAATATGTGTTTCTTTCAAAATCTGAGCTCTGTGTTATCTCGTATGTATCCGAATGTACAACCAAAATGTTGGAGATGTAATTGTGAGGATGCTACTTATTTTCATATTTGGTGGACATGTAAAAAGGTTAAAGCGTTTTGGATTAAAATCTGGTGGATTTTACAAAATATTCTTTAAAAAAGGTTGAAATTTACACCACAGCTGTTTCTTTTGGGTATAGTTACGGATTGTACAGTTATAGAGACCAAATTGATTTTGGTCAATTAATAACTGCAGCAAGACTGTTGGTGGCACAATATTGGATGAAGCAAGATTTACCTACAATCCATGAGTGGACAATGAAAGTTATAAATCTAGTGGAAATGGCAAAAATCTCGGCGTACCTGAAGGATCATTCAAATGAAAGATATTTAAGAGACTGGAGAAGGTGGATAGATTATATTCAAAATAAATATCGGAATAAGAAATTGCAGATAGGTTATGAATGATTATATAGATATTTAGTGTGTCTTTAAGTAATAAAGCTAGGCGGGTAATTAGGGAATTGAAGAAACAAGAGATGTGAAATGTCATAATTGTTTAGATTAGGATTGATTATGATTGTTGAAGTTTATACCCTGTAATTTGTTCTGGGAACGGGAGGGGGGGAGGGGGGAGGTTGAGGTAGGGAAGGGGGGGGGAAATATGTAAACTTTTTGTAAAACTTTTCAATAAAAAAAAAATCTGAGCTCTGTGTCAAAAGACTTTTTTTTTCTTATACTTTCCCTTCCATATTCATGTAAGACACCGAGAACCTTTATACTTTGAAGTGCCTTTGTTTACTAAACAAACAGCAGACAGTATTTATTTATTTATTTATTTATTTATTTATTTATTTATTTATTTGATAATATTTATATGCTGCCCTTCTCCCGAAGGACTCGGGGTGGCTCACAGCAATAAAACAAAACAATAAATAATGCTAAAAATCCAATTAAAACCCCCAAATTAAAACTATAGCTCCCAAATGGATCAGAAGATTTCCTGAAAAAACCATGTCTTCAGGTCACTGCGGAAAAAGAGGAGGTCAGGGGCCGTCCGGAGCCCAGTGGGTAACTCGTTCCAGAGGATCGGTGCAGCCACAGAGAACGCCCTCATCCTGGGCGCCCCCAACCGACATTGTCTGGCTGATGGCACCCGGAGGAAGGCAGTCCTATGTGAGCGCACTGGGTGGGAGGCTGGTAGGAGGTGGTCCTGCAAATACCCTGGGCCCATGCCATGAAGGGCTTTATAGATAAGCACCAGCACCTTGAAGCAGATCCGAAGGACCACCGGCAGCCAGTGCAGCTCACTATGATGTCCCCCTTGGACAACTCGCCAGATTCTTCCTCAGAAGTGAGCTCATTCCTGGCAGGTCAAAAACTAGGTTCATTAATGGCTCTGAACACCTGGCCAAAAGATTTTTAGACTTTCCCCAGGTTCAGTTGGGGAAAGTTTTCCAAAAACGACTCTAAAATCACCTCTTTGCTGTATATTACAAAAGATTACAAAAAATAAAGATTTTTTATTTATTTTTATTTTTTTGCTAAGTGGGAAAGAAGTGATGTTTTTTCTTTTTAAATGCACTGAAGAAGATCCCACCCACTGACTGGTAAACTTATTTCAAACATATGTCTGTTTGTTTATTTATTCAGCCAGTCAGTCCTATACGATAATAAACTCTCATTTCTTATCTTCCCCTTCCCTAGTTTCATGACAATTTAAATTATTAATTAATTTATTTTACACTTTGATGGTTATCTTAAATTCTTTATATGTTTATTTCTTTTGATTTTTAAATAACCTTAATTGTCAAAACAAGCATACAAACTGAATAATAACTGCAATAAATAATTAAGTGTTATGAGCCTAAGAAACTACTTCATGATCAGATACCGACTTTTATCATTAAATGTTCCTTAGTATTTAGATCTGGTCTCAGGATGATAATGTAGCACTTGGGGAAGAAGATGCAGCCCAGCAGGCCAGCCCCAGAAGCCAAGATGGAGAAAACCTGCACGGCCACCATGTATTTCCCTTTGGTGCTTAAGTAGGTGGGCAGGAAGGAGATCCAGACGCTGCAGAAGACCAGCATACTGAAGGTGATCAGTTTGGCTTCATTGAAGGCCCCAGGCAGGTTCCTGGCCAGGAAAGCCACTGTGAAGCAAATGGCAGCAAGGAAACCCATGTAGCAGAGAACCACATAAAACATGGTCACAGAGCCTTCATTGCACTGAAGGATGATCACTCCTGATTGGGAGTGCAGGTCAAAATCAGGAAACGGGGGAGAAACTCCCAGCCAGATTGCACAAATGACTATTTTTCCAGCAGAACCAGAAAGGATGATGGAGTTGGCCAAGCTCTTCCCCAACCATCTCCTCACCCTGTTCCCTGGTTTCGTGGCCAGGAAGGCCAGCACTACCATTATTGTTTTGGCTAACACACAAGACACAGCTACTGAGAAGATGATGCTGAAGATTGTTTGTCGGAGAAGGCAGGTGGCTTTCCTTGGTCGGCCAATGAAGAAAAAGGAGGACAAGAAACAAAGCAAGAGGGAAACCAGGAGGATGAAGGAGAGGTCACGGTTGTTAGCTTTGACAATGGGAGTTTCTAGGTATTTAAGGAATATGACTAAAACAAGGCCTGTTGTTAGAAACAAGAGTACAGCAAAGGAGACCAGGATGATGCCCAGAAGTTCTTCATAGGACAGGAAGGTTATTCTTTTGGGGATACATTGGATTCTGTCATCAGTTGGATATTTGTCATCTGGGCACTTGGTGCATTTTTCAATATCTGAGAAAACAATAAATAATATTATTTCTATAGTTCCTCCTTTCACATTCCAAGAAAGACCTTCTTTGGATGACAGCTGTGATCTGTCCCCGTCCACACACACACACAAACACAGCCAACCGAGGGTTAAGGAAGCACTTGGCACACACCCAGGTCTTTATCTCCAACTTGGCAGCGATATACACACCGTCTGCCAAGTGCTTTTATTGCCACAGAAACAGAAAGATAATATACTCAGTGTACAAGAGTCCAACAGAAACAATATTCCTCCTGGCAGCTTCGGACGAGGCTCTAGTGACTATCCAGGGTATCACTGGCCACCACCCTCTATTATATAGTCTCTGGGGTGTGGTCCAGTGACTCAGTTCTAATCCCTAGCACGCCTCCTGAGCTGCTGCAATCGTTTATCGCACCTTCATTGGCGTGCGTCCAGGAATGACATCTCTCCTTCACTCTCATCCGAGACACCTGTCTCCCGGCTAATCTCCTCTCCCTCGGCCGGCTCCTGAGACAGTGCCAGAGGGGAGGTGCCTGGAGAGGGAGGCCTGGCTGACTCCTCTTCCTCATGCTCGGAGCTTTCTTCCTCCGATGGGATAGGCTCAGAGGGCGGGGCCACAACAAGCTGATACCCAGAGACAGGAAAGCCAGAGTTCCTCTGGTGTCACTCACCTTCCTGTATGGAGATGGTCCCCTTTGGACAAGGAATACAATCATAACAGCAAATTGGTTCTTCTTTCCGAGCCTGTTTTACAAATCCAGGGTGACACCTGTCCACACATTTGGACTGAGGCAGAGACTAAGCAGAAAAACAACATTCATTCCAAAATATCTGCCAAATTTCTCTCTTTCTGTCTCTTTCTTTCTTTCTTTCTTTCTTTCTTTCTTTCTTTCTTTCTTTCTTTCTTTCCTCTCTCTCCCTTCCTTCCTCTTTCTTTCGTTCTCTTTCATTCTTTTTCTTTTTCTTTTTCTTTCTCTGTCTCATCTATCTCTTTTCCTCTTTTTCTTTCTTTCTTTCTTTCTTTCTTTCTTTCTTTCTTTCTTTCTTTCTTCCCTGTATCTTTCTCCCTTTTTCTCTGTCTTTCTTTGTCTCTCTCTCTTCTCTCTTTCACACAGACATACTTCCTCTTTCTTTCTTTTTCTTTCTTTCTCTTTCTTTGTCTCTTTCTTCTCTCTCTCTCTCTCTCTCTCTCTCTCTCTCTCTCTCTCTCTCTCTCTCTCACACACACACACACACACACACACACACACACACACACACACACACACCTGGTCTGGGCACAAAGTATCCATTGTTACAGAAGTTGTGTGCAGAGAAACACTTTGCCACAGTAAAGAAAAATTTCTTGTGACTGCGAGGCAATTAACCTCTCATACTCAAGAGAAATTTTTCTTTACTTTGCAAGGTTTTTCCCTGCACACAATGGCTGAGAGACAACCTGGAGCTGCCAGTCTGCCCTCTGCCAGGCGAGCAGAAGAGGGAGTAAGCCAGGGATCTGCTGGCTTCCTGTAATCTGCAGTTTACTTGAGAGCACCATGTTCATGAGTAAACCTGCTCACAAGTAAACCCCAGAATAGAGGCAGCCAGTAGATCGCTGGATCTAGCTTACTCAATATGCTGCTTGCAGCCAGCAGCTCACAGACAGTGAAAGAAACTGCCGCCTCCTGCCTCTGTGCATTGAGGAGGCCGAGCATCAGCGGGAAGAGCACAGGACGGGAGGTGCAGGAAGTGGCTGCCAGCAATGCCCTCAGGTGAACATATTGTGGGTGGGGAGACATTACCCCCCCTTAGGAGCCTCAGTTTCCTCGTGAGCACCATTGGCCTTTCTCCCTTCCTCTCCCGGCCAATATTGCTCACAAGTAAACTTCAGCTAGGATCTCCCACATGCTTCCCTCGCAGGCCAGACCGGCTGGTGGAAACACACAGGAAGAACTCTGGTGCCACAATCTCCTGCATGCTCCCCTCTCTCCCCACTCACATCAGTCCACCACCCACTGCTGATATCACCACTCCACCAGCTCTCCCTCCCCTGCCCACCCACTGGCCAATGCCCTTCGGCCTTACCTTTGGCAGCAGCGGTGAGAAGAAGTACAGGGCTAGATTTTGCAAGAAGTGGTTGGGCAGAGCAGGTGGGCAGGCAGGGTGAGCGAGCATCGGGTGTGCAGGGTGAGCAAGTGGGGACCGGTTCGGGGGTCTGGCCAGCCAGAGGTCACTAACTGTTCAGGGAACCACACCAAATTTCCACTAACAGTTCTCCCGAACTGGTACAAACTGGTAGAAACCCACCTCTGCAAGTCAGGTATTTGTGACAAGGTCCTTTCCATTGAAGAATTACAGTTTTGTTGTTAGTCGCTACTTGTGTCCAACTCTTTCAGCCCCCAAGAACCATAGCACTCCAGAACCCCCTGTCCTCCACTGCCTCCCAAAATTAGAACTACAATTAGATGACATGGAAAGACAGACCCACATTTATTTATTGTTTAAATTTGGAGAATTATTTGTTTCAGTGGAAGACTTAAGATAGCTGAGAATCAAGATAAACAATTGCATTCAAGGGGATTTTAGATGGATTACAAGCCAAAGATCAAATCTAAGTAGCATTTTATTACAAATTGACCCTCATTATTACAAGTGTCAAGAAAGACTTGGGCGGAAGCAGTCAAGGTAATTTTTAGTCCTTCATTTTTCTAGTTTAAGGCATTATCTCATATCGGACAAGTCATAGAGGTTCCATTTTGATTGAACACCCTGGATGACCTTCCTAGCAGCAGGAGGCCTATCCCAGTGGGGTGAAACAGAGGCATTCATAACTGTGGACAGATATCGGCTCTTTAAAAATATCTGAGCCTGCTCTTTCAGGGGACCCTAACACCAACCATACAGACAGAGAAAAATTGCCAATATTTCAACCACCTTGTTGAGCAACTTTAGCCGTGAAAGAGCATCTTGGTTGATAATAAGCCTCTGTCTTTCAAAACTCCCCAGTTGCTCTTGGATGGGATCCTCCTTGGGGAAAAGCAACCAACTTATGATATTCAGATCTGCTGCTACATTTCCACTTTGGTCCAAGTACAGTTTCTCCGAGGAAAAATTGCAAAACTCATTCTTCTCCAAAAAGGGATGGAACTAGAATTGAAACATCCAGGAATTTTGAAAGCAACTTGAAACATCCTAAAAGGAGGAGCCATTTTAAAGCTGAGCTTTTGAATAAGAGAAGTTCAATCCCCTCTTCACTATTTGCCTGAATAGCAATAACACCTAGACTTATATTAACACTTCACAGTGCTTTTACAGCCCTCTCTAAGTGGTTTATAGAATAAACATATTGCCCCCAACAATCTGGGTACCCATTTTACCAACCTTGGAAGGATGGAAAGCTAAGTCAACCTTGATCTGGTCAGGATCGGACTCCTGGAAGTGAGTAGTGAGTTATGGGTGGAGTGAGGGTTAGGGCTAGGGTTAGGGTTAGGGTAAATGCCGTGGCTAAATGCCAGGACTGAGTAGCCATCAGACTGTAAAGCTTTAATTGGATTCCTGCAGTGAGGAGGGATTAAGCTAAATGCTCCCAAGTTTGAGTATAAAATTCTATCATGCTAATTACAAACCCATAAGTACAGGAATTTATTTACAATGTATACATTTTAAATAATTTTATAATAGCAGTGTTTAATATCAAAATATAATTGTCACTATGCCTGCTCTTTGGAACATAATCCTGTGAACTAAATCTGGCCTCCGCTTGGCCAAACCTGCTGGTTATTTGGAGAACAATGGTTCCCCTACATCAGCATTGGATTTTTTTCTAAATAGGAAATAGGTATGATGGATCCTTGTCACAACCCCATACCTGCCATGGCTCTAGCCTTAGAGTCCCCAAACTCTCTTTCTTCTCCATTTTTCTCCTCCTAGATATTGAGGAATATGCAACATTCAAGACATGGGCCAGAGTCTTAGCAACAGTATAAAAACGGTGCTCATTTTGTATCTGAATTCTATTCTTTTTCTCTTGCATGTCCAGTGGTGCTATCTGGGTGCATCGTCTCCGGCCCTTGACAGAGAGGACATGCTTTGAAAAAGAACAGTGAAAAGACTGGTCTTCAAATTTGGAATCCTTGAAAAGATTGGGTTGAAAGGCGTCATCATTTGGCCATTTTCTTTCCTGAAAAGCAAAGGCCCAAATGCTATGGATATATTTGGAAAATGTATGCCTTCTCATTGTCAATTTCTCCACAATTGTTGTGATCCAGACTTTCCCTTCAATGGGTCCTGGCAAACCTTCAATTGCTAAATGGATGAGGCGAATTCTATCCACAAAGGAAGCAAATTCTCTGAAGTGAACAAAGACATTCACTCTTCTCCACTTAGAGATTGCATTTCTGAGAGGTTCTGTATGTCTAGTCATTGAGATAACCACACAAATTCCATTTCTGACAAGCATAGGAGTAAAAGTTCTCATGAAATTCTCTCCCTCCTCTGTGTCTGGTGCAAAGAGACCAATCAAAGTCCATCTAAAATGGAGGAGGAGTTGGACAATTCCTGGATACTGGATCCCATTTTGGGGGAGCATCTCATGGAAAAAAGGCATTTGTCTTTTATCACTCAGAGCTTCTGAAATAATTCCATAACTGATCTGAAGAAGCAATGAAGAATCATGTATTATGGTTAGATCAGATCAAGTGCAAAGTGTAAGCTTTTAACACATCCAATGTGGTTCTCACAAACATATTAGAATAGTCGATTGTTATTAATTCTTAAGCCATATCAAGATAAAGAATACAAAGTGCAGAATATTAACAAGATTGAATATAATCATTTGTCTAATCTGGGGTCTAAGATATTGTTCTTTCTCTTTTCTAATAAAACTGACATTCAGATACTAGACGTGCTAAGTCTTCTATCTGGAGCACTGCAAATACAATCAGTTCATTTTAGAGATTTACTTAAAGGTTCCGTATTTAACATTGTGTCCAACTGCTCAAGTCTTGCTTGAGTAAATATTTATGCCTCCTGTGGATCCCAATCTCTACCCATGACAATGGCCATGGTGTAAAGCAGCTCATGAATTCCATAGAAAATATATGATTGAATCTATTACTCACTCACCAACAACCTGCTCACTTTGCCAGATAGAGAAACAAAAAAACAAACCTGTGGGACTTTGTAGGTACCTACTAATGTTGACATCTGAATGGAGATGTCATCAAAAGATCCATCAAGAACAGCCATCAGGTTGTCCTTCTTTCCACATCTGTAGTTGGGAACATTGGCTTCTCCAGTTGAGAGCATGTCCAGCAAGGCATCTGAAGTGCCAAGGGTGTTGAAATAGTTGTCATGGATGTTGTAGCCAAGCGTGAGATTGTACAGAAGCGGAGATTTCCTATTGACTTGTTGAATGGCAAAAATGAAGCTTAGGAGTCTTGCTGGATCAGTCAATGAACTACTGTAAAAAAAAATGTTCATGATAACATCATCTCTAACAACAACAACAAAATATATTTTCATTTGTTCCTCTCTCTCTCCACAAGTCAATTCAGACTAAAGCCAAAAGTGCAAAATAAGAATAAAATTATAGTCACCCGTTTAATTGTTATGAGTGTCGAGAAGGTGGGATGGAGATTTAATATTTAAAATATATCAGTATTTGTTAATACATATTCTAACGGCAGCTCGAATAACATACACAAAGAATTGGAAACAAGAAAAAATCCCAACGGAAGAAGAGTTAACAGATAAAATCACACAGTGTGCTGAAATGGATAGATTAACAAAAGAGATCAAGGAAAAAGAAGAGACAGAGTACTATAGAATATGGGACAAATGGTACCTATGGTATAACGTTGTTAATAAAGAAATATAGGTGCAAGAAAAATAGAATAAAGATGTAAATAGATATATTAATAATTTCCTATGGACAAGTAAACAAGAACAGGGGTTTCGAAACAAAAGTTTAATTCAAATATAAAGATTGTTAAGAAATCCTAAGGGGAGGGGAAAGAAGAGAAGGAGGGGGGAGAAAAGAGAATGAGAAAAACTACCAGGCTAAACATAAGGGGAAAATCGCAACTGTATTAATTGAAGAACCACTACAAAATATTGCTTTAAGAAGAAAATTTACTTATACGTTGTATGTTTTGTAAATGTTTTTTATATATGTTTTATATGTGTTTTAATAAAGTTTATAAATTATATATATATAGTATTTGTAATAGTGCTCATTTTTAATTTGTGAAATGACCAAGATTCAAAATCATTCAATCATAAATATAGAATCATCAGCAAAGAGGACTTATAAATGATCCAGAAAAGCAATTCTAAAAACAAGCCATCCTCTATTCCATACCAGGGTCAGGCACTGAATATCAATGAATGGTTATAAAAATAGGGAAATGGGTTGGGCAGAAGAAACTACAAACTTTTCAATAATCTAGTTGTGATTAATTCAAGATTCTATAAGAGGGGAAAATAATTTGGACTTGGGGGGGCGGGGTTGTTCCATGTTTGGATTTTGGTCTCTTAAAATAAGACATAGGAGAGAATCGATGGAAATCCAAATCATTCAAGAAATTAAACAGGTCCTGCAATATAGGAGTAACTGACAGAAAAGAAGAAGAATGTTAGGACTGCAAATGGAAGGAAGGCAACTCCATCACACTGAATGACTTACGAGGGAGCTTGAGTATAAGGAGCTGTGTTGAAAGACAGCATTATTTGGAATATTATTGTGGCAGTGGACATTATACTAATGAGGTGGTCTCCTGGCCTGTAATAGCTCCGTAGGTTTTTTCCCTCATGTTCCTCCAACCTCAGCAGGCACTTCATTCTCAGTTTCCCAGAGACTGGCTGGGACATCAGCAGCAACAGAAACAGAAGGAGGAGGTCCATAATTCATGGGGCTGAATTAATCCCCTTCCTGTTTCTTAGGAAGAACAAGAGCATTTGAAGAATTCAAAGCACCATTCAAAGATGGAAATGAGAGTGACTTTCTTGACTGAGATTAACAGAACTGCACCTGGAAAGGAGAGAAAGGAAAGGTACATTCAAGAAGCACAGTCCCTGAATGTCCCAAAATTTGTACCACATGGAGTGTGACCTGATTCATTTATGCTTTTCTTATGCAAGATCCCTTTCAAGTTGCTTCAGTCTGATGTTTACATCAAAGGCGATCACTGGAGAAATATCAGGAGAGATCTCACTGACCAGGATTTTAATAATTACTGTAAGAAGCAACATATCCTCTGGGAATCCTGAACTACTTCTGGGCCTCCATGTGCAGAGGAGAAGCTGGATTAAAGCATAGTGAAAAATCATAGATATACCCCTAGAGGGCACTGTTCTGAAATGGTTGTGGTCCTTCCTTTCTGAAAATGTCTAGATGCTGAAGAAAGATAGTTCAACACCCAGGAAATTGGGTGTTGTCCTTCAATGTACTCTCTTGTCCCCAGAGACTCCTGGGGAAGATCACCCAGAACTATAGAGTTTGGTTCTACTTTAGTGTCAGACCTGGAAGCCATCTTTTACATTTGGGCTTCAGCCTGCCACATTTTCTACTGCGGGAAGATGGGAGGGGGGAATTGGATAGAGCAATGGTCACCAACCGGTGGTCCATGGCGCAGTGGTGTTCTACAATAAAATTTTGGTGGTCCGCAGTGCACCCGGGTAGAGGAGCTGCTCCGGTATGAGCAATGGACAGTCCTGTGACTAGAGCTCTGGAATATAGAACTGGCCAGGCAGCTCATGGTGGGGCTGTAAATCTGCACTGTAGAGGGAGGTTCATGCAACTTGCAACTTTGTAGCACAGCCCTCTCTGGCCGGAATGAGATAATGGTGCAAATGGGGGTGGCAGTGCAGGTGGGCCGAAGCAATGGGTGGCAGGAACCCCGGACTGTTTCTTCCCCCTGCTGTAGCTTCCTGTCAGCTGAACCCACCAGTAGCTGTCCCCACCCCTCACCCTCACTTCTCAGTCACTCCTTGCCTGGCGAGGGAAGGGCAGAGGATGGAGATTTGCTCCATATTCCAGAGTAAGAGTGAAGTTTTGTCTCTTGCTGGATGTCACAGCCATTTCTTCCAGCCCTTGTTGGTGCTCTGCGCACCTCGGTCTCCAGGGAGATGCTTGACTTCCTCTCAGCCCCAAGACACTGGCTGGCCCATGAGATGTGAGAGAGAGAGAAAATCAGAGAGAGAAGGAAAGAGAGAAAGAATGAGAAAGAGTGGGAGAGAGAGAAAGAAAGGGAGAGAGAGATGAGAGGGAAAGAGGGGGAAGAGAGATGAGACACAGCGAAAGAGAGATGGAGAGAGAGAGAAAGAGAGAGAAAGAGAAAGAGAGAAAGAGAGAGAGAAAGTGAATCAGAGAGAGAGAGAATCAGAGAGAGAATGAAAGAGAAAGAATGAGAGAGAAAGAGAGAAAGAAAGAGAATGAGAGAGAATGAGAGAGAGAATGAGAGAGAAAGAGAGAAAGAGACAGAATAAAGGAAAGAGAGACAGAGACAGAGAATGAAAGAGAGAGAGAGAAAGAAAGAGACAGAGAGGGATTCAGAGAGAGAATGAGAGAGAATAAATGGGAGAGAGAGAAAGATAGGGGGAGAGGGAGAGAGAATGAGAGAATGAGAGAGAAAGAGTGGGAGAGAGAGAGAAAGAGAGGAGGGAGAGTGCCTGAAGGACACCAACCCATCACTGGGAATCCAGGCGCTTCAGCAAGTGGCACACTGCATTCATATTAGTGGTCTGCGGGATTTAAAATTACGAACTTGGTGGTCCCTGAGGTCCAAAAGGTTGGGGACTCCTGGCATAGAGTAAGTGTGCTATGTAATCAAAATAACATTCTTTTCTCAGAGAGTCAAGGCCACCTTGCCCTGCAGCTACGATGCGATGACTAGGAGGCATCTCCGGTTTTGGATGGTGCCTGATTGGATCATGAGATGAACATGTGGGTGCTGGGCAGGGACTTGAACTTTTTTTTCTGCGGGGAAAACCTGGAAACTGGGTTTGGGTTTTTCCAGATGTGCCAATATGACATCTCCAATAAAATGGAACAGTGAGGAAATTCAAGCTTAAGAGTCTTCTTTCGTTGGGGTTTCTTGGAACCCTGACACTTAGGTTGATGACGCTTAATTCTAATACTGCCTGTCTTTTAATGTTAAGGAAGAAATCTGTAACCGTGAAGCCTGCCTTATGTTAAGAGTAGGACTTGTTTGTAATTTACTTTTCTTTTAGATCTTCCTGTATTAATCACAAATTGGAAGTGATTTTAAAATTGCTCATGCAATAGTGAAATTTCATTTGCCCTAGAAATATTAACTTTGGGGTGATATTTGAAACAAAGGGAATGGAAATTGATAATTGTCCAACTGTATCATTGGGTAAATATGGAATACGTTATGGGGGTAGACTTTTTTTCCCCTTATACTTGCCCTTCAGTATTCATGTAAGACACTGAGAAACTTTATACTTTGAAGTCTCTTTGTTTACTAAACAAACAGCAGACAGTATCATGTCCTCCTTGGACAACTCCCCAGATTCTTTCTCAGAAATCAGTTCAAGGGAGGATGAGCTCATTCCTGGCATGTCAGGAACTGGGTTAATTAATGGCTCTGAACACTTGGCCAAAAGAGTTTTAGACTTTCCCCAGCTTCAGCTGAGGAAAGTTTTCCAAAAACGACTCTAAAATCACCTCTTTGCTGTATATTACAAAAGATTACAAAAAATAAAGATTTTACAAAGTTTGAAAGATGTGGTCTTCTTTCTTTTTAAATGGACTGAAGGGAATCCCACCGACTGATTGGTAAAGCTTGTTTCAGACATATGTCTCCTTGTTTATTGATTCAGTCAGTCAGTCCTATATGATAATAAAATCTCATTTCTTATCTTCTCCTTCCCTAGTTTCATGACAATTTAAATTATTAATTAATTTATTTTACACTTTGATGATTATCTTATGTTAGTCTAACATTCTTTGTATATTTATTTCTTTTGATTTTATATAATCTTAATTGTCAAAACAAGCATACAAACTCAATAATAACTGCAATAAATAATTAAGTGTTATGAGCCTAAGAATCTACTTCATGATCAGATACTGACTTTTATCATTAAATGTTCCTTAGTATTTAGATCTGGTCTCAGGATGATAATGTAGCACTTGGGGAAGAAGATGCAGCCCAGCAGGCCAGCCCCAGAAGCCAAGATGGAGAAAACCTGCACGGCCACCATGTATTTCCCTTTGGTGCTCAAGTAGGTGGGCAGGAAGGAGATCCAGATGCTGCAGAAGACCAGCATGCTGAAGGTGATCAGTTTGGCTTCGTTGAAGGCCCCAGGCAGGTTCCTGGCCAGGAAAGCCACTGTGAAGCAAATGGCAGCAAGGAAACCCATGTAGCAGAGAACCACATAAAACATGGTCACAGAGCCTTCATTGCACTGAAGGATGATCACTCCTGATTGGGAGTGCAGGTCAAAATCAGGAAACGGAGGAGAAACTCCCAGCCAGATTGCACAAATGACCATTTTTCCAGCAGAACCAGAAAGGATGATGGAGTTGGCCAAGCTCTTCCCCAACCACCTCCTCACCCTGTTCCCTGGTTTCGTGGCCAGGAAGGCCAGCACTACCATGATTGTTTTGGCTAACACACAAGACACAGCTACTGAGAAGATGGTGCTGAACATTGTTTGTCGGAGAAGGCAGGTGGCTTTCCTTGGTCGGCCAATGAAGAAAAAGGAGGACAAGAAGCAAAGCAAGAGGGAAACCAGGAGGATGTAGGACAGGTCACGGTTGTTAGCTTTGACAATGGGAGTTTCTAGGTATTTAACGAATATGACTAAAACAAGGCCTGTTGTTAGAAACAAGAGTACAGCAAAGGAGACCAGGATGATGCCCAGATGATCTTCATAGGACAGGAAGGTTATTCTTTTGGGGATACATTGGATTCTGTCATCAGTTGGATATTTGTCATCTGGGCACTTGGTGCATTTTTCAGTATCTGAGAAAACAATAAGTAATATTATTTTTTTAGTCTCTCCTTTCACATTCCAAGAAAGACTTTCTTTCAGTGGCAGCTGATACTGAGAGACAGAAAAGCCAGAGTTCCTCTGATGTCACTCACCTTCCTGTGTGGAGATGGTCCCCTCCGGACAAGGAATACAATCGTAGCAGCAAATTGGTTCTTCTTTCCGAGCCCGTTTTACAAATCCAGGGTGACAATTGTCCACACATTTGGACTGAGGCAGAGACTAAGCAGAAAAACAACATTCATTCCAAAATATCTGCCAAATTTTTATTTATTAGATTGATTTACTAAAATAAAATGAAACTGTGCTTAAGAAAGAAACTCTGAGCAGTACATCAAGAAAAGGTTTCTCCTGGACTTAGTAAAATATTGCAAAGCCTCTCCCCTTTGAAAATCACCCAAAACTTTGTTCCAGTTAAGATATGAAGACAAAAATCTTCACCAACTAGTGCTGTCAACATCAAATGAGGTATTATTGAGTTATATCTCTACATTTATATTTTCAATTCATACAGCTGCCATGCTGGTGAAATAAGACTAAACATTACTGCCTAGTTTCTAGAACTATAGTGAGGATGAGTGGGGATGAAATCATGAGAACATGTCACTTAAAAAGCGTGATCAGGCATGTTTTTCTGCAGCACATGGGACATGAGTATGAACCCTGTGTGGGAAATAGATATTTCTAAGGCCAAGTGAGCAGGGATGGGTTGTAAAATTTTTTACTACCGGTTCTGTGGGCGTGGCTTATTTTGTGGGCATGGCTTGATGGTCATGTGACACTGGGTGTGGTTTGATGGTCATGTGACTAGGTGGGTGTGGCCAACTCAATGTCACTCACGTCAAGCGGTGCCTCGCCTGGCCCCTCCCCTCCCAGCCATTCCTTGTCACACCCAGCCTCAACGTATCTATAGTTCTGTAAAAATGTTGTTCACCTTTTTTCAACTTTATTATCTACATACTATAGATGTACTTTCATGGGCCACTGAAAGGAGGAAATGGCTCCCATGCTTTGCCCAAGAGTGTGATAGGCAACAGGCTTTTAAGGGGCTGCCAGAAAGAGGGGGGGGCAATGTATTTTCCAAAACCCCAGAAGGCAAAACAAGAAGCAATGGATGGAAACTGAACAAAGAGAGAAGAAACTTAAAACTACGGAGAAACTTCCTGACAGTGAGAACCAATATAGGTGCAGAAATAGTTCAGTCATAATTTCACATATAAAATAGGCATTTGCGCATATTGTTCAAAACAGTCATTAGTATTATGGCTGATGTTTATGGCTGAAGCCTAAAAGTCAAAGATCACAAGAGTGTTTCTTTCTCTGTATGTATACAAAGCATCACATACCAGGAATAGCATATTAAGATGGACTTATGCAACCTGATGTACAAAATAAACACACACATATTTATGCTCTGGACTATAGACATTGAATGCATGTAAATCCCTGAAAAATATGTGGTAGTCCTGGGCAAAAGAAAGGCAATAAAATCACTCTAGGTGTAGGGACAGTGTAAAATATTAACACATGATAAATAATGGAACAATTAAAAATATTAGCACAATTTTCTCTCTCTCCCTTTCTCTCTCCCTTCCTCTTTCTCTCTCTTCTATCTCTCTTTCCTTCCTTCCTTCTTTCTTTTTTTTCTTTCTCTCTTTCTCTCTCGTTCTTTCTTTCTTCTCTTTCTCTTTCTCTCTCTCACACACACATTGTCTCTCCCTTTCTTTTTCTTTTTCTTTTTCTTTCTTTCTTTTCTTTCTTTCTTTCTAGTCTCTCTCTCCCTTCCTTCCTCTTTCTTTCGTTCTCTTTCTTTCTTTGTCTCTTTTTCTTTCTTCTCTCTCTCTCTCCCCTTCCTTCCTCTTCTTTTTCTTTTTCTTTCTCTGTCTTGTCTATCTCTCTTTCTCTTTTTTTCTTTCTTTCTTTCTTTCTTTCTTTCTTTCTTTCTTTCTTTCTTTCTTTCCTGGCTCTTTCTCTCTTTCTCTCTGTCTTTCTTTGTCTCTCTCTCTTCTCTCTCTCTCACACACACACACTTCCTCTTTCTTTCTTTTTCTTTCTTTCTTTCTCTTTCTCAGTCTCTTTCTTTCTTCTCTCTCTCTCTCTCTCTCTCTCGCTCTCTCTGTCTCGCTCACACACACACACACACACACACACACACACACACACACACACACACCTGGTCTGGACACAAAGTATCTGTTGTTACAGAAGTTGTGTGCAGGGAAACACTTTGCCACGGTAAAGAAAAATTTCTTGCAACCGCGAGGCAATTAACTTCTCCCACTCAAGAGAAATTTTTCTTTACTTTGCAAGGTTTTTCCCTGCACACAATGGCTGAGAGACAACCCGGAGCTGCCAGTCTGTGCTTTGCCAGGCGATCAGCAGAGCGAGTAAACCAGGGATCTGCCAGCTTTCTGTAATCTGCAGTTTACTTGAGAGCACCATGTTCATGACTAAACCTGCTCACAAGTAAACTACAGAATAGAGGCAGCCAGCAGCTCGCAGGCAGTGAAAGAAACTGCCGCCTCCTGCCTCTGTGCATCGAGGAGGCCAAGCAGCAGCGGGAAGAGCACAGGACGGGAGGTGCAGAAATTGGCTGCCAGCAATGCCCTCAAGTGAACATGTTGTGGGTGGGGAGACTCAACCCCCCCCACTTAGGAGCCTCAATTTATTTGTGAGCACCATTGGCCTTTCTCCCTTCCTCTCCCGGCCAATATTGTTCACGAGTAAACTTCAGCTAAGATCTCCCATGTGCCTCTTTCTCAGGCCAGGCCGGCTGGGGAACACGCACAGGAAGAACTCTGGTGCCACGATCTCCCGCATGCTCCCTCCCTCCCCACGTGCATCGGTCCACCACCCACTGCTGGTATCACCCCTCCACCAGCTCTCCCTCCCTGCCCACCCACCGGCCACTGCCCTTCGGCCTTACCTTTGCCAGCAGTGGTGAGCAGAAGTACGTGGCTAGATTCTGCAAGTAGTGGTTGGGCACAGCGGTGGGCAGGCAGGGCGAGCGAGCATCGGGTGGGCGGGGTGAAGAGTGGGAACCGGTTAAGGGGCGTGACCATCCAGAGGTCACTACCTGTTCGGAGAACCATGCCAAATTTCCACTAACAGTTCTCCCGAACCAGTCCAAACTGGTAGCAACCCACCTCTGCAAGTCAGGTATTTAAGGCAAGGTCCTTTCCATTGAAGAATTACAGTTTTGTTGCTAGTCATTATTTATTTCCAACTCTTTCATCCCCCAAGAACCAAAGCACTCCAGGACCCCCTGTCCTCCATTGCCTCCCAATATTAGAACTACAATTAGATGACATGGAAAGACAGACCCACATTTATATATTCCTTAAATTTGGACAATTCTTCTTTTCAGTGGAAGACTTAAGGTAGCTAAGAATCAAGATAAACAATTGCATTCAAGGAGTTTTTAGATGGATTACAAGCCAAACACCAAATCTAAGTAGCATTTTATTATAAATTTACCCTCATTATTACAACTGTCAAGAAAGACTTGGGGGGAACAGTCAACGTAATTTTCAGTACTTCAGTTTTCTAGTTTAAGGCATTATCTCATATCGGACAAGTCATTATGGTTCCACATTGATTGAACACCTTGGATCACCTTCCTAGCAGCAGGATTCCTATCCCAGTGGAGTGGAACAAATGTATGAATAACTGTGGTCAGATATTGGCTCTTTAAAAATATCTGAGCCTGCTCTTTCAGGGACCCTATCTACAACCATACAGACAGAGAAAAATTGCCAATATTTTCAACCACCTTGTTGAGCAACTTTAGCCGTGAAAGAGCATCTTGGTTGATAATAAGCCTCTGTCTTTCAAAACTCCCCAATTGCTCTTTGATGGGATCCTCCTTGGGGAAAAGCAACCAACTTATGATATTCAGATCTGCTGCTACATTTCCACTTTGGTCCAAGTACAGTTTCTCCGAGGAAATTGCAAAACTCATTCTTCTCCAAAAAGGGATGGAACTAGAATTGAAACATCCAGATATTTTGAAAGCAACTTGAAACATCCTAAAAGGAGGAGCAATTTTAAAGCTGAGCTTGTGAATAAGAGAAGTTCAATCCCCTCTTCACTATTTGCCTGAATAGCAATAACACGTAGACTTATAGACCACTTCACGGTGCTTTTACAGCGCTCATAAGTGGTTTATAGAATCAGCATATTGCCCCCAACAATCTAGGTACCCATTTTACCAATCTTGGAAGGATGGAAAGCTAAGTCAACCTTGATCTGGTCAGGATCGGACTCCTGGAAGTGAGTAGTGAGTTACGGGTGGAGTGAGGGCTAGGGCTAGGGCTAGGGCTAGTGAGCTAGTGAGTTATGGTTAGGGTTAGGGTTAGGGTTAGGGTTAGCATAAATGCCACGGCTAAATGCAAAGACCGAGTAGCCACTCAGTCTGAAAAGCTTTAATTGGATTCTTGCAGTGAGCAGGGATTAGGTTAAATGCTCCCAGGTTTAGCTGACAGTTTATGAGTATAAAATTCTGTCATGCTAATTACAAACCCATAAGTACAGGAATTTATTTACAATGTATACATTTTAAATAATTTTATAATAGCAGTGTTTAATATAAAAATATATATTGTCACTATGCCTGCTCTTTGGGAACATAATCCTGTGAACTAAATCTGGCCTCCGCTTGGCCAAACCTGTGGGTTTTATGTAGAACAATGGTTCCCCTACTTCAGCATTGGATTTTTTTTCTAAATAGAAACTACGTTATAATGGAACCTTGTCAGGACGCCATACCTTGCCATGGCTCTAGCCTTGCAGCCCCCAATCTCTCTTTCTTCTCCATTTTTCTCCTCCTAGATAGTGAGGAATATGCAACATTCAACACATGGGCCAGAGTCTTAGCAACACTATAAAAACGGTGGTTATTTTTTATCTGAAATCTATTCTTTTTCTCTTGCATGTCCAGTGGTGCTATCTGGGTGCATCGTCTCCGGCCCTTGACAGAAAGGACATGCTTTGAAAAAGAACAGCGAAAAGACTGGTCTTCAAATTTGGAATCCTTAAAAAGATTGGGTTGAAAGGCATCATCATTTGGCCATTTTCTTTCCTGAAAAGCAAAGTTCCAAATGCTATGGATATATTTGAAATCTGTATGCCTTGTCACTGCCAATTTCTCCACAATTGTGGTGATCCAGACTTTCCCTTCAATGGGTCCTGACAAACCTTCAATTGTTAAATGGATGTGGCGAATTCTATCCAAAATGGAAGAAAATTCTACAAAGTGAACAAAGACATTGACTTTTCTCCACTTAGAGATGGCATTTCTGAGATGTTTTTTATGTCTTGTCATTGAGATAACCACACAAATTCCATTTCTGACAAGCATAGGAGTAAAAGTTCTCATGAAATTCTCTCCCTCCTCTGTGTCTGGTGCAAAGAGACCAATCAAAGCCCAACTGAAATGAAGGAGGAGTTGGACAATTGCTGGATACTGTATCCCATTTTTTGGAAGCATCTGATGGAAAAAAGGCATTTGACTTTTATCACTCAGAGCCTCTGAAACAATTCCATAACTGATCTGAAGAAGCAATGAAGAATGGTGTATTATGGTTAGATCAGATCAAGTCCAAAATGTAAGCTTTTAACACATCCAGTGTGGTTCTCACGAACATACTAGAATAGGCCAGCAGTCACCAACTGGTGGTTCACGGAATAATCTATTGTCATTAACCTTTAACCCAAATCAAGATAAAGAATACTTTATGCAGAATATTAGCAAGGTTGAATATAATCATTTGTCTAATCTGGGGTCTAAAATACTGCTCTTTCTCTTTTCTAATAAAATTGACATTCAGATAATAGACATGCTATGTCTTCTATCTCTAGACCACTGCAAATTCAAATTAGTTCATTTTAGAGATTTGCTTAAATGTTCCGTATTTAACATTATGTTCAGCTGCTCAAATCTTGCTTGAGTAAACTTTTAGGCATCCTGTGGATCTCAATCCCTAGCCATGACAAAGGCCATGGTGAAAAGCAGTTCATGAATTCCATAGAAAAGATAGGATTGAATCTATTACCCACCCACCAACAACCTGCTCACTTTGCCAGATAGAGAAACAAAAAAACACACCTGTGGGACTTTGTAGGTGCCTACTAATGTTGACATCTGAATGGAGATGTCATCAAGAGATCCATCAAGAACAGCCATCACGTTGTCCTTCCTTCCACAGCTGTAGTTGGGAACATTGGCTTCTCCAGTAGATAGAATGTTCAGCAAGGCATCTGAAGTCCCAAGGGAGTTCAAATAATTGTCATGGATGTTGTAGCCAAGTGTGAGATTGTACAAAAGCTGAGATTTCTTATTGACTTGTTGAATGGCAAAAATGAAGCATAGGATTCTTGCTGCCCTATTAGATGAACTACTGTAAAAAATGTTCATGATAACATCATCTCAAACAACAACAAAATATATTTTCATTTATTCCTCTTTCTCTCCACAAGCTCATTCAGTCTTAAGCTAAAAGAGTTCAAAGCAACAATCAAATTATAGTCACCCATCACCATTTTTCTTTCATCATTCTTTCTGTGACAACTCAGAAAGCCCAAACTGCCCAAAGAGCTGGTGATCCACTTCTACAGAGGAATTATTGAGTCTCTCATCTGCATCTCCATAACTGTCTGGTTTGGCTCTGCAACCCAACAAGACAAACACAGACTTCAACGGATAATTAAAACTGCAGAAAAAACAATTGCTACCAACCTGCCTTCCATTGAGGATCTGTATACTGCACCAGTCAAAAAGAGGGCTGTGAAAGTATCTACAGACCACTCACATCCTGGAGATAAATTGTTTAACTTCTACCCTCAAAACGATGCTATAAGGCACTGTACACCAGAACAACTAGACACAAGGACATTTTTTTCCCAAATGCCATCACTCTGCTTAAGAAACTAATTCCCACAATTCTGTCAAATAATTTACTAAGACTGTATTACTATTATTCTTCACTTCCTTACTAGTATCTATCTCTTCCCACTTATTACTATAACAATGTTGCTTGTATCTTTCAATTTATATTGTTTTTATTTGTTTCCTAGTACGATTTGATAGCTTATTAGTAACCTTGACTATCACTAAGTGTTGTATCTTTTTATTCCTGATGAATGTATTTTATTCTCCTTACCTACACTGAGAGCATATACACTAAAGACAAATTCCTTGTGTGTCCAATCACACTTGGCCAATAAAGAATTCTATTCTATTCTAATTTTTATGAGTGTTGAGAAGGTGGGCTGGAGATTTAACATATTCACAAATATATCATTATATATATAGTGCAATGACCAAGATTCAAAATCATTCAATCATTAAAATAGAATCATCAGCAAAGAGAACTTATAAATGATCCAGAAAAGCTATTCTAACAAAAAGCCATCCTCTATTCCATACCAGGGTTAGGCATTGTATATTAATGAATGGTTATAAAAATAGGGAAATGGGTTGGGCAGAGGCAACTACAAATCTTTCAATAAGCTAGTTCTGATTAACTCAGGATTTTACGAGAGGGGAAAATAATTTATACTTTGGTGAGTGGGTTTGCCCTGACTTTGGATTTGGGTCTCTTAAAATAAGACATAAGAGAATCCATGGAAATCCAAATGATTCAAGAAATTAAGCAGGTCCTGCAATATAGGAGTAACTGAAAGAAAAGAAGAAGAGTGTGAGGACTACAAATGGCAGGATTGCAACTCCATCACACTGAATGACTTACAAGGGAGTATAAGGAGCTGTGTTGAAAGACAGCATTATATGGGATATTATTGTGGCAATGGTGACTATACCAATGAGGTGGTCTCCTGGCCTGTAATAGCTCCGTAGTTTTCTTCCCTCATGTTCCTCCAAACTCAGCAGGCACTTCATTCTCAGCTTCCCAGAGACTGGCTGGGACATCAACAGGAACAGAAGCAGAAGGAGGAGGTCCATAATTCAGGGGGCTGAATCAATCCCCTTCCTATTTCTAAGGAAGAAGAAGAGAGTTTGAAGAATTCAAAGCACCATTCAAAGATGGAAATGAGGGTGACTTTCTTGACTGAGAGAGAAATAAACAGAACTTCACCTGGAAAAGAGAGAAAGGAAAGGTACATTCAATAAGTGCAATACCTGAATGTCCCAAAATTTGTGCCACACAGAGTGTGACCTGAGACATTTATCCTTTTCTCAGATCCCTTTCAAGTTGCTTCAGTCTGATGTTTACATCAAAGGCGATCACTGGAGGAATATCAGGAGAGATTTCACAGACCAGGATTTTAATAATACCATATGAAGCAATATCTCCTCTGGGAATCCTTAACTACTTCTGGGCTTCTGGAGAAGTTGGAGAAAAGCATATTGAATAATCATAGATATACCCCTAGAGGGCACTATCTGAAGAGGTTGTGGTCCTTCCTTTCTGAACATGTCTAGATGCTGAAGAAAGAAAGTTGACACCCAGGAAATTGGGTGTTGTCCTTCAATGTACTCTCTTGTCTCGAGAGACTCCTGGGGAAGGTCACCCAGAACTATAGAGTTTGGTTCCATCTTAGTGTCAGACGTGGAAGCCATCTTTTACATTTGGGCCTTCAGGCCCGCCACATTTTCTACTGTGGGAAAATGGGAGGGGGATTGCATAGATTATGGGTGATATGTAGTCAAAATAACATTCTTTTCTCTTAGAATCAAGGCCACCTTGCCCTGCAGCTGCAATGAGGTGACTGGGAGGCATCTCCAGTTTTGAATAGTGCCTGATTGGATCATGTGATTGAAATGTGGGTGATGGGCAGGGACTTGAATTTCCTTTTGGGTGGGGAAAACCTGGAAACTTTTTGATTTGGGTTTTCCCAGATGTGCCAATATGACATCTCTAATAAAATGGAACTTTGAGGAAATTCAAGCTTTGGAGTCTTCTTTCATTGGAGGTGTTACTTGGAACACTGACATTTAGGTTGATGATGCTTAATTCTAATACTGCCTGTCTTCTAATGTTAAGGAAGAAATCTAGATCTGTTCCAGTCGGGTTTCAGGCCCGGGCACAGCATGGAAACGGCATTGGTCGCATTGGTAGATGATCTCTAGAGGGCTCGGGACAGGGTTGCTCCTCTGTTCTGGCCCTGTTAGACCTCTCAGCGGCTTTTGATACCATCAACCATGGTATCATGTTGCACAGGTTGGAAGAGTTGGGGATCGGGAGCACCGTGTTATGGTGGTTCTCCTCCTTTCTCTCAGACCAGTCACAGTTCATGTTGGCAGGGGGGCAGAGGTCGACCTCGAGGCCTCTTATATGTGGAGTGCCTCAGGGGTCGGTCCTCTCGCCCCTTCTGTTCAACATTTATGTGAAGCCGCTGGGAGAGATCATCCATGGCTTTGGGGTGAAGTACCATCAGTACGCTGATGACACCCAGCTGTACATCTCCACCCCAGGCCACCCCAACGATGCCCTTGAAGTGATGTCCCAGTGCCTGGAGGCTGTGCAGATCTGGATGGGGAGGAACAGGCTCAAGCTCAACCCTTCTGAGACTGAGTGGCTGTGGTTCCTGGCATCCTGATATAGTCAGTTGACTCCATCACTGACTATCAGGGGCGAGTCTTTGGCCCCCGCGGAGAGGGCGCGCAATCTGGGAGTCCTCCTGGATATGCAGCTGTCCTTGGAGGAACATCTGACGGCTGTAGCCAGGGAGACCTTCTGTCAGGTTCACCTGATTCACCAGTTGCGGCCCTTTCTTGATCGGGATTCCCTGTGCACAGTCACTCACGCCCTCATCACCTCTCGCCTGGACTACTGCAATGCTCTCTACATGGGGCTCCCCTTGAAGAGCACCCGGAGGCTCCAACTGGTCCAGAATGCGGCCGCACGGGTAGTCACGGGAGCCGCATGGCGCTCCCATACAACACCTCTCCTGCGTGAGCTGCACTGGCTCCCAGTGGTCTTCCGGGTGCTCTTCAAGGTGTTGGTTATCACCTTTAAAGCACTCCATGGCATAGGACCTAGTTATCTTCGAGACCGCCTGCTGCTACCGACGGCCTCCCATCAACCTGTGCACTCCCACAGAGAGGGCCTCCTCGGGGTGCCATCAGCCAAATAATGTAGGCTGGTGACCTCCAGGGGGAGGGCCTTCTCTGTGGGGGCACCTACCTCTGGAATCAGCTGCCCCCAGAGATAAGGAGAATCCAAGACCTCGGTGTCTTCTGCTGTGCCCTTAAAACCTTCTTTTTCCAGCAAGCCGGGCTGGCCTAACACTTTTTAAAATGTTTTTAATTGTCTGTTATTGTTTTTAATCATGGGGCCAAATTTATATATATCTTTTTAATTGTATTTTAATGTTTGTAGTTTATTTTTTTACTTGGCTGTTCACCGCCCTGAGTCCTCAGGGAGAAGGGCGGTATACAAATTTAAAAATCAATCAATCAATCAATCTGTAACTGTGAACCCTGCCTACTGTTAAGAATAGGACGTGTTTGTAATTTACTTTTCTATTAGATCTCCATATATTAATCACAAATTGGAAGTGATTTTAAAATTGCTCATGCGATAGTGAAATTTCATTTGCCTTAGAAATATCAACTTTGGGGTGATCTTTGAGACAAAGAGTCTGGAAATAGATAATTGGCCAACTGTATCATTGGGTAAATATGGAATATATTATGGGGATAGACTTTTTTTTTCTTTCTACTTGCCCTTCAGTATTCATGTAAGACAACGAGAACCTTTATACTTTGAAGTATCTGTTTACTAAACAAACAGCAGGCAGTATGATGTCCCCCTTGGATTCCTCCTCAGAGGTCAGCTCAAGGGAGATTTGACCGGGCATGTCGTGGTGAGACAGTCAGGAATTAGTGGGCTCTGATGAGCCTGCGAAATCTCGGGCTGACGAACCGCTGCAGAGGGGTCTTTGGACTGGATCTCTCCTGTAGGGACAGGGAAGAAAGAGAGGCACCTCAGAAGACCAAGTGGAACAGACAAGTTCTTTGGAGGTCAGAGGAAATTCTCTCTGACTCTGCAGTGAGGGGCGGTCTCCATTAAGACCGCCAGTAAGCTGGGGTAACAGGACCAAGCACTGTGCAGGAGTGGAGAATTGAGCGGAATATTGATGCTGGGTGAGTGACATCTAACTCATAGGGAGAAAGAAAAAAAAGAGGATTTTCAAAATAATTGTAAATATCCTGGCACTATAACAGCGGCTAATAAGCGTGGTAAAGGACGGAAGAAGAAGATTAAGGTGGAAGTTATAAAGTGACAAAACCCGATCAGAATTTTTTTTTTTTCAATTTACGTATTTGGAGAACTTTAAAAAAAAATTAGAAGAATTAAGAACCTGAAAAGATTCTTCTTTAATTTGAGAACTTTAAAGGGAGGAAGATTAAAGAATGAAGAAAAACCTGTAATAGAAAGGACCGGTTAATGACTCTAAATTGAAACTAAATTGGAATGTAACGTGGAATTTGGAGTATGCAAATCTGGACTGAATTTTAAATTTATTTTGTGCATATAAAGGTGAAAAAGAAGAAGAAGAAAAATTAAATAAGTAAAAACTGTTTAAAGCGGACTGCAAACAAAATGGATACTTTTCAAGCTTGTTGATTGTAATAGTGGATTGTAGAGAGCCATCTCTGAGGGGGAAAAAAGAGGATTACAACATAACTTCAATTGGAATAATATCAATCTAGGAATAACAAAATGGTGCAGGAACTTAAGGAAATGATGAAAATGATGTACTTATCATTGAAAATGGAAATAAGGGAAATGACCACAATGTTACATGGAAAATTGAAACTTGATGACCAAAAAATTGACTTATATTCAAGCTGACAAAGAAATAACTAATGAGAAGCAAGAAAAAGACATTGACAACAAAGAAGAAGACAAAGACAAGGAGATTGATTATGGAAAATTAAATGATTATGTGGGTAGTAATAATAAAAAGGAGAGCTTTAAAAATTACATTGGGATTAACAAGGGAAGAAATAGAAAAAGGGGAAAGAAACAAAGAAAGAAAAGAGGGTGGAATAGAAAGAATATAAAAAAAAATAAATGATTACACTGGGATTATCAGTGAGAACATAAGAAAAGGGGTAAAGGGATGGAAGAAATGGGAAAGACACAGCAAAATAGAAGAGTTTATGATCTTAAAAAACAAAATGATTATCCTGGGACTAACAGTGGAAAGATAAGGAGAAGGGAAAAGAGAGTTCAGGATTTTAAAATATAAAAGAAAAGAAGGGGAAAGAAAAAGAAAATAAAATATAAAGGGAGAAAGGGAGAAAGAAATGGAAGAGGAACATGGGGTAAATGAAATGAATACTAGAGAAAAGATGAAATTGTATTTTTAATGAAGTGATTTTAAACTATATGGATGTATGATGAATGTAATAATTGGAATATTTTTTTAATTAATGAAGGGGACTGTAATAACTGGAATATTCTTAATATTCTATATTTGGAATTTAACTAAATAAGAAAAGACAGCTGAAATGATATTGGATTATGAATTAATTAGATATAATTAACTGGTTTTTATAAAAATGTTGAAGTGTATTATTTGGAACAGCTGATAAAGAAAAAATTATTTGAGACTGGAACAAGAGATTCTAAGAAAAAATTAGGAATTGTATTATGTTGTATGAGTTTAAATTTAGGGGTACTGGAGTAAGATTGATACTTAATTGATTTTTTATTATTTATTTATTTGTTTTATTTATTATTTAAACTTGTATGCCGCCCTATCTCCGAAAGGACTCAGGGCGGCTCACAACAATAAAAACAAGCAAAATCAATGTTAAAAATACCCAATAAGATTATAAAAAGACTATTAAAATCCCATTTAAAACCCCTTCAGTCCAAACCAGCCAGGCGAAATAACCATGTTTTAAGGTCACGGCGGAAAGAGCGAAGGTTAGGGGCCACCTGGAGCTCCAGGAAGAGCTGATTCCACAAGGTAGGTGCACCCACAGAGAAGGCCCGCTCCCTAGGGGTCAGGGCTCCCTGGTTTCTACTAATATGTTGAATTGTATTATTTGGAATAGCTGATAAAAGAATCATTGGTGATTAGAATAAGAAAATTTAAGGAAATAATTGGGGATTGTACAATGTTATATGGATATAAATTTAGGGGTTCAAATTTTAAGGAAAGAAAATAAAATTTGAACTATAATAGGATGAGACGTTATGATGAAGGGTAATATTGGTTTCTTAAAATTAGAGAGAATAAATGCTATGAGAAAAATTGGACATATAAAATTGTGTTAAAGATGAACAAAAATCTGTACAAATTTAAGACCGGGCCAATATTCTATTCAGAAAAAATGTATTGTATGTTTGTTTGTGTGTTTAAAAACTAAAAAAAAACTTTACCAAAAAAAAAAAAAAAGAAGTCAGCTCAAGGGAGGATGAGCTCATTCCTAGCACATCAGGAACTGGGTTCATTAATGGCTCTGAACACCTGGCCAAAAGAGTTTTAGACTTTCCCCAGTTTCAGCTGGGAAACGTTTTCCAAAAACGACTCTAAAATCACCTCTTTGCTGCATATTACAAAAGATTGCAAAAAATAAAGATTTTATAAAGTTGGAAAGATGTGGTGTTCTATCTTTTTAAATGGACTGAAGAGGATCCACCCACTGACTGGTAAACTTGTTTCAAACATTGGTTTGTTTGCTTGTTTGCTTGTTTGTTTGTTTGTTTGTTCATTCATTCAGCTTATTTGCCACCCATCTTGTTTCGAAACAACTCTGGGAAACTTATACCATTAAAATCATAAAAGAAAAATAAAATAATTAAAATGGAAGCTATAATCAAAATAGAATTATACTTAAAAAATAGGGAGGGAAGGAGCTGGATATGTGGGGGCTGGGATTGCCTCTTAGTTCATCAACCATCTCCATTGTGATGCTCCATCATTGGGATCGGAAGCTATCTACAGAATCAGGACTTAAAGCTTAAGGAACAAAATATGGTATTTTATTTGATGCCCATAATATCCAAAATTTGAGGTAAAGTTCTGTCCCCAGTGAAATGGAAGTTCAACCCCTTGCAACGAAGGCCTGTCTACTCACCCTTTATTTTGTTTCGTTTTGTTCAGTTTCACCATCATTTGAGACTACAGTTGAAGTGTAGATATGTAGTAAGGTGATGTCCCAGAGGTGCTTTTTTCAAGAGGTAATTGGACTGTTTTGTTTTTCTTTGAAGACATTTCACTTTTCATCCAAGAAGCTTCTTCAGCTCTAACTGGAGGGTGGGGAATGGAAGGATTTATACTCCTTGCAGACATCTGGTCATTTGCATCCTTTTAGAGCAGGAGTGTCAAACTCGGTGGCAAAACGTAACATATTGGGACTTTTTTCCCCTTCACTAAACCAGGTGGGAGCAGGGCCAACACTTAACGCATCCGGCCCGCAGGCCACGAGTTTGACACCCCTGTTTTAGAGAGTCATTGAGGCCACTTGGACGTTGATCTGTGTTCTCAGGATCACCTTAGTAGTGCAAATGGGTGTGGAGCCTTCTTGGAACTGCTGAGAGGACTGTGTTGAGGACTGGAGATAGATGATGTTGTATCCCTCACCCTCACCCCAATCTGGGAAGTCTTGTCTCCTCTGAAGGTACATTATGTTAATATAAGTATATCATTTCTTATCTTGTCCTTCACTAGTTTCATCACAATTTATATTATTAATTAATTTAATTTACACTTTGATAATTATCTTAAATTAGTCTTACATTCTTTGTATGTTTATTTCTTTTGATTTTAAATAACCTTGTCAAAACAAGCATACAAACTCAATAATAACTGCAATAAATAATTAAGTGTTAAGAGCTTAAAAAACTACTTCAGGATCAGATACTGACTTTTATCATTAAATGTTCCTTAGTATTTAGATCTGGTCTCAGGATGATAATGTAGCACTTGGGGAAGAAGATGCAGCCCAGCAGGCCAGCCCCAGAAGCCAAGATGGAGAAAACCTGCACGGCCACCATGTATTTCCCTTTGGTGCTCAGGTAGGTGGGCAGGAAGGAGATCCAGATGCTGCAGAAGACCAGCATGCTGAAGGTGATCAGTTTGGCTTCGTTGAAGGCCCCAGGCAGGTTCCTGGCCAGGAAAGCCACTGTGAAGCAAATGGCAGCAAGGAAACCCATGTAGCAGAGAACCACATAAAACATGGTCACAGAGCCTTCATTGCACTGAAGGATGATCACTCCTGATTGGGAGTGCAGGTCAAAATCAGGAAATGGAGGAGAAACTCCCAGCCAGATTGCACAAATGACCATTTTTCCAGCAGAACCAGAAAGGATGATGGAGTTGGCCAAGCTCTTCCCCAACCATCTCCTCACCATGTTCCCTGGTTTCGTGGCCAGGAAGGCCAGCACTACCGTGATTGTTTTGGCTAACACACAAGACACAGCTACTGAGAAGATGATGCTGAACATTGTTTGTCGGAGAAGGCAGGTGGCTTTCCTTGGTCGGCCAATGAAGAAAAAGGAGGACAAGAAGCAAAGCAGGAGGGAAACCAGGAGGATGTAGGACAGGTCACGGTTGTTAGCTTTGACAATGGGAGTTTCTAGGTATTTAAGGAATATGACCAAAACAAGGCCTGTTGTTAGAAACAAGAGTACAGCAAAGGAGACCAGGATGATGCCCAGATGTTCTTCATAGGACAGGAAGGTTATTCTTTTGGGGATACATTGGATTCTGTCATCAGTGGGATATTTGTCATCTGGGCACTTGGTGCATTTTTCAGTATCTGAGAAAACAGTAAGTAATGTTATTACTATAGTCCCTCTTTTCACATTCCAAGAAAGACCTTCTTTGGATGACAGCTGATACTGGGAGACAAGAAAGCAATAGTAATTGGTAAATTAGTAAACTGAAATATAGATATAGACATAGACTTTTTAAAAAAAAATTCTGGTTGCCCATCTTAAACCAAATGTAGGCAGCTTACAGTCCACTTTAAAAAACACAATATATACAACTATCAAAATATCTACAACAATAAATAAAGCCCAAATGAGAAATAATTGATGCCAGAATCACCCTTCACTGAGGCAATATACCTTGTTGTGATCACTTCATCCTAATGATCTTAATAAATATTGACTGACTGACTGACTGAGATATCGTTTGACCTGTAAGATAAAATTGGTTTTTACAGCAAAGGAGACCAGGATGATGCCCAGAAGTTCTTCATAGGACAGGAAGGTTATTCTTTTGGGGATACATTGGATTCTGTCATCAGTTGGATATTTATCATCTGGGCACCTGGTGCATTTTTCAGTATCTGAGAAAACAGTAATATTATTTTTATAGTCTCTCCTTTCACATTCCAAGAAAGACCTTCTTTGGATGACAGGTCATACTGAGAGAGAGGAAAGCCAGAATTCCTCTCGTGTCACCCACCTTCCTGTGTGGAGATGGTCCCCTCTGGACAAGGAATACAATTATAGCAGCAAATCGGTTCTTCTTTCCGGGCCCGTTTTACAAATCCAGGGTGACACTTGTCCACACATTTGGACTGAGGCAGAGACTAAGCAGAAAAACAACATTCATTCCAAAATATCTGCCAAATTTTTATTTATTAGATTGATTGATTAAAATAAAATGAATGTGCTTAAGAAAGACACTTCTTAGCAATAGATCAGGAAAACGTAAAATATTGTAAAGCCACTCCCCTTTGAAAATAATCCAAATCCTTCTTCCAGTTAAGATATAAAGAAAAAATCCCTCACAAACTAGGGCTGCCAAATTCAAATGAAGTATTGTTTACTCATATCTGTACATTTATATTTTTAATTCACACATCTGCCATGCTGGTGAAATAAGACTAAACATTACTGCCTAGTTTCTAGAATTATAGTGAGGACGAGTAGAGATGAAATCATGAGAACATGTCACTCAAAAAGGTTAAGTCAGGCATCTTTTGCTGCAGCACATGGGACATGAGAATGAGCCCTGTGTGGGAAAGGGATATTTCTAAGGCCAAGTGAGGTATTCAAGACAAGGCCCTTTCCACTGAAGAATTACAGTTTTGTTGTTAATTGCCAGTTGTGTCCAACTCTTGGATAATTCTTTGTTTTAATGTAAGACAATCAAGATAAAAAATTGCATTCAAAGGGTTTTGAGATGGCTTACAAGCCAAAGACCAAATATAAGTAGAATTATATTACAAATTGACCCTCATTATTACAAGTATCAAGAAGGACTTGGGGGTGGGCAGTCAAGGCAAATTTAAGTCTTTCATTTTTCTAAATTAAGGCATTATCTCAAATTATACAAATCATTGTGGTTCTATTTTGATTAAACATCTTGGATCACCTTCCAAGCAGTAGGAGGCCTACCCCAGTGGGATGAAACAAAAGCATGAATAACTGTGGTCAGATATGGGCTGTTAAAAATAATATCTGAGCCTGCTCTTTCAGGGGACACTAACACAAACCATATAGACCAAGAAAAGTTACCAATATTTTCAACCACCTTGTTCAGCAACTTTAGACGTGAAGGAGCATCTTGGTCGATAATAAGCCTCTGTCTTTCAAAACTCCCCAGTTGCTCTTTGATGGGATCCTCATTGGGGAAAATCAACCAACTTATGATATTCAGATCTGCTGCTACTTTTCCACTTTTGTCCAAGTACAGTTTCTCCCAGGAAAAATTGCAAAACTCATTCTTCTCCAGAAAGGGATGGAACTACAATTGAAACATCCAGGAATTTTGAAAACAATTTGAGACACCCTAAAAGGAGGACTCATTTTAAAGCTGAGCTTGTGAATGAGAGATGTCCAGTCCACTCTTCACTATTTTTTTTTTAATTTGATTTATATGCCGCCCTTCTCCGGAGACTCAGGGCGGCTTACAGTGTGTTAAGCAATAGCCTTCATACTTTAGTATATTTATACAAAGATAGCTTATTGCCCCCACAAACTGGGTCCTCAATTTACCTACCTTAGAAAGGATGGAAGGCTGAGTCAACCTTGAGCCTGGCAAGATTCGAACTTACTTTAATTGCAGACAGCCTTGTCTTCAGAGCTATTCAGGCTCCTATTTGCCTGAACAGCAATAGCACTTAGATTTATATACTGCTTCACAGTGCTTTTACAGCCCTCTCTAAGTAGGTTATAGAATCAGTATATTGCCCCCAACAATCTAGGCACTGATTTTATCAACCTTGATAGAAAGGAAGGCTGAGTCAACCTTGAGCTGGTCAGGATCAAACTCCTGGTAGTGAGCAGTGAGTTATGGTTAGGGTTAGGGTTAGGGTCAGTGCAAAGACTGAGTATCCATCAGTCTGAAAGGCTTTAACTGGATTCTTGCAGTGAGGAGGGGTTAGGCGAAATGCTCCCAGGTTTAGCTACAATTTATGAATATAAAATTCTGTCATTCTAGTTACAAACCCATACAAATCTGGCTTCCCATTTTGCCAACCTTGGAAGGATGGAAGGCGGACTCAACCTTGAGCTGGTCAGGATCAAACTCCTGGCAGAGAGCAGTGAGTTAGGGATAGGGTTAGGGTTAGCATTAGCATAAATGCCACGGCTAAATGCAAAGACCGAGTAGCCATCAGTCTGAAAAGTTTTAATTAGATTCCTGCAGTGAGCAGGGAATTTATGATATATAATTACAAACCCATAATTACAAACCCATATCTACAGGAATTTTATAATAGCAGTTTTTAATATCAAAATATAATTGTCACAGTGCCGGCTCTTTGGAACATAATCTTGTAAACTAAGCTTAAACTGGTCAGGATCGAAGTCCTGGCATTGAGGAGTGTGTTAGCCAACAATATTTGGCTTGTAACCGCTGCACCACCATGGCTAAATGCAAAGACTGAGCAACCATATGTCTGAAATACTTTAATTGGATTCCTGCAGTCATCAGGGATTAATCTAAATGCTCCCAAGTTTAGCTGAAATTCATGAATATAAAATTCTATCATGCTAATTACAAACCCATAAGTACAGGAATTTATTTACAATGTATACATTTTAAATAATTTTATAATAGCAGTGTTTAATATCAAAATATAATTATCATAGTGCCTGCTCTTTGGAACATAAACTTGTGAACTAAATCTGGCCTCATCTTGGCCAAATCTGTTGGGTTTTTGCAGAACAATGGTTCCCCTACTTCAGCATTGGATTTTTTTCTAAATAGGAACTAGGTTTGATGGATCCTTGTCAGGACCCCATACCTGCCATGGCTCTAGCCTTGGAGCCCCCAATCTCTCTTTCTTCTCTGTTTTCCTCCTCCTAGATATTGAGGAATATGCAACATTCAAGACATGGGCCAAATTCTTAACAACAGTATAAAAACGGCAGTCATTTTTTATCTGAATTCTATTCTTTTTCTCTTGCATGTCCAGTGGTGCTATCTGGGTGCATCGTCTCCGGCCCTTGACAGAAAGGACATGCTTTGAAAAAGAACAGCGAAAAGATTGGTCTTCAAATTTGGAATCCATAAAAAGACTAGGTTGAAAGGCGTCATCATTTGGCCATTTTCTTTCCTGAAAAGCAAAGTTCCAAATGCTATGGATATATTTGAAATGTTTATGCCTTATCATTGACACTTTCTCCACAATTGTGGTGATCCAGACTTTCCCTTCAATGGGTCCTGGCAAACCTTCAATTGTTAAATGGATGTGGCGAACTCTATCCACAATGGAAGCAAATTCTATGAAGTGAACAAAGACATTGACTTTTCTCCACTTAGAGATGGCATTTCTGAGAGGTTCTGTAGGTCTAGCCATTGAGAAATGTTGTGAGATAACTGCACAAATTCCATTTCTGACAAGCATAGAAGTGAAAGTTCTCATGAAATTCTCTCCCTCCTCTGTGTCTGGTGCAAAGAGACCAATCAAAGTCCATCTGAAATGGAGGAGGAGTTGGACAATTCCTGGATACTGGATCCCATTTTTTGGAAGCGTCTGATGGAAAAAAGGCATTTGACTTTTATCACTCTGAGCCTCTGAAACAATTCCATTACTGATCTGAAGAAGCAATGAGGAATGGTATATTATGGTTAGATCAGATCAAGTTCAAAATGTAAGCTTTTAACACATTCAGTGTGTTTCTCAAGAACATATTGGAGTAGTCCAGCAGTCACCAACTGGCTGTCCGTGGACCATTGGTGGTCTGCAAGAAAATGTTGGTGGTCTGCAGAAAAATTATTTGCATTTTTTATATTGCACTAAATACGATTTATCTTTTGAAAAAAAATCATATTAGTGGTGCACAGGATTTAAAATAATGAATTTGGTGGTCCCTGAATTCCGAAAGATTGGTGACCCCTGGAATAGTCTATTGTTATTAACCCTTAAGCAATATCAACATAAAGAATACAAAATGCAGAATATTAACAAGATTAAATATAATTATTTGTCTAATCTGGGGTCAGAGATACTGCTCTTTCTCTTTTCTAATAAAATTGAAATTCAGATAATAGACATGTTATGTCTTCTATCTCTATATCACTGCAATTTCAAATCAGTTCATTTTAGAGATTTGCTTAAATATTCCATATTTAACATTGTGTCCAGTTACTCAAGTCTTGCTCGAGTAAATATTTAGGCCTCCTGTGGATCCCAATCCCTAGCCATGACAAAGGCCATGGTGAAAAGCAGCTCATGAATTCCATAGAAAAGATGTGATTGAATCTATTACCTACCCATCATTAGCCTGCTTATTTTATCAGATAGAGAAACACACAAACACACCTGTGGGACTTTGTAGGGGCCTACTAATGTTGACATCTGAATGGAGATGTCATCAAGAGATCCATCAAGAACAGCCATCAGGTTGTCCTTCTTTCCACAGCTGTAGTTGGGAACATTGGCTTCTCCAGTAGATAGAATGTCAAGCAAGGCATCTGAAGTCCCAAGCGTGCTCAAATAGTTGTCATGGATGTTGTAGCCTATTGTGAGATTGTACAAAAGCTGAGAATTCTTCTTGACTTGTTGAATGGGAAAAATGAAGCCTAGGATTTTTGCTGGGTAAATAAATGAACAACTGTAAAAAAAAATGTTCATGATAGCATCATCTCTAACAACAACAACAAAATTCAGTCTTAAGCCAAAAGTGTAAAATTTAAGAATATAATTATAGTCACCCATCACTGTTTAATTGTTATGAGTGTTGAGAAGGTGGGATGGAGATTTAATATTTAAAATATATCATTATTTGTAATAGTGCTCATTTTTAATTTGTGCAATGACCAAGATTCAAAGTCATCGATTCATTAAAATAGAATCATCAGCAAAGAGAACTTATAAATGATCCAGAAAAGCAATTCAAAAAACAAGCCATCCTCTATTCCATACCAGGGTCAGGCATTGAATATCAATGAATGGTTATAAAAATAGGGAAATGGGTGGGGCAAAGGCAACTACAAACTTTGCAATAAACTAGTTGTGATTAACTCAGGATTATATGGGAGGCGGAAATAATTTGGACTTTGTGGGGCGGGGTTGTTCCATCTTTGGATTTGGGTCTCTTAAAATAAGACGTAAGAAAGAATCCATGGAAATCTAAATGATTCAAGAAATTAAACAGGTCCTGCAATATAGGAGTAACTGAAAGAAAAGAAGAAGAGTGTTAGGACTGCAAATAGAAGGAATGCAACTCCATCACACTGAATGACTTACGAGGGAGCTTCAGTAAAAGGAGCTGTGTTGAAAGACAGCATTATATGGGATATTATTGTGGCAAAGGAGACGATACTAATGAGGTGGTCTCCTGGCCTGTAGTAGCTTCGTAGGTTTTTTCCCTCATGTTCCTCCAAACTCAGCAGGCACTTCTTTCTCAGCTTCCCAGAGACTGGATGGGACATCAGCAGCAGCAGAAGCAGAAGGAGGAGGTCCATAATTCATGGGGATGAATCAATCCCCTTCCTGTTTCTAAGGAAGAACAGGAGAGTTCAAAAAATTGAAAGCACCATTCAAAGATGGAAATGAGAGTGACTTTCTTGACCGAGAGAGAGATTAACAGAACTGCACCGGGAAAGGAGAGAAAGGAAAAGTACATTCAAGAAGCACAGTCCCTGAATGTCCCAAAATTTGTGCCACCCGAAGTGTGACCTGAGTCATTTATCCTTTTCTCTTGCAAGATCCCTTTCAGGTTGCTTCAGTCTGATGTTTACATCAAAGGTGATCACTGGAGAAATATCAGGAGAGATCTCACAAACCAGGATTTTAATAATTACTGTAAGAAGCAACATTTCCTTTGGGAATCCTGAACTACTTCTGGGCCTCCACATGCGGAGGAGAAGCTGGAGAAAAGCATTGTGAAAAATCATAAATATATCCTTAGAGGGCACTGGTCTGAAGTGGTTGTGGTCCTTCCTTTCTGGACATGTCTAGAAAGTGATGCTAAAGAAAGATATTTCAACACCCAGAAAATTGGGTGCTTTCCTTCAATGTACTCTCTTGTCTCCAGAGACTCCTGGGGAAGATCACCCAGAACTATAGAGTTTGGTTCCACCTTATTGTCAGACGTGGAAGCCATCTTTTACATTTGGGCTTTCAGGCCTGCCACATTTTCTATTGTGGGAAGATGGGAGGTGGGATTGCATAGAGCAGTGGTCACCAACTGGTTGTCCATGGCACAGTGGTGTTCTACAAGAAAATTTTGGTAGTCTGCAGTGCACCCAGGTAGAGGAGCTGCTCCGGTATGAGCAATGGACAGTCCTGTGACTAGAGCTCTGGAATATGGAACTGGCCAGGCACCTCATGGTGGGGCTGTAAATCTCAACTGTAGAGGGATGTTCATGCAACTTGCAACTTTGTAGCACAGCCCTCGCTGGCAGGAAGGAGATAGTGGTGCAAGGGGGGATGGCAGTGCAGGTGGGCCGAAGCAACGGGTGGCGGGAACCCCGGGCTGTTTCTTCCACCTGCTGTAGCTTCCTGTCAGCTGAACCCACCAGTAGCTGTCCCCACCCTCACCCTCCCTTCCCAGTCACTCCTCGCCTGGTGAGGGAAGGGTAGAGGATGGAGATTTGCTCCGTATTCCAGAGTAAGAATGAAGTTTTGTCTCTTGCTGGATCTCGCAGCCGTTTCTTCCGGCCCTTGTTGGTGCTCTGCACACCTCGGTCTCTCAGGGAGATGCTTGACTTCCTCTCAGCCCCAAGACACTGGCTGGCCCATGAGATGAGAGAGGGAAAGAGAATCAGAGAGAGAGAGAATCAGAGAGAGAATGAAAGAGAAGAGAATGAGAAAGAGTGGGAGAGAGAGAGAGAAAGAAAGGGGGAGAGAGGTGAGAGGGAAAGAGGGGGAAGAGAGATGAGACAGAGAGAAAGAGAGAGGGGGAGAGAGAGAGAGAGAGAAAGAGAGAGAGGCAGAATGAAAGAAAGAGTGAATGAGAGAGAGAGAAAGAAAGAGACAGAGAGAGAGAGATCGAATGAAGGAGAGAATCAGAGAGAATCAGAATGAGACAGAGAGAGACAGACAGACAGACAGAGAATGAAAGAGAAAGAGAGAGAGAAAGAGACAGAATGAGAGAGAGAATGAGAGAGAGAAAAAAGCGACAGAGAGAATGAGATAGAGAGAATGGGAGAGAAAGAGCAAAAGAGACAGAATGAAGGAATGAGAGAATGAGAAAGAGAAAGAGACAGAGAGAGAATGAGAGAGAGAATGAAAGAGAATGAGAGAAAGAAAGAGACAGAATGAAAGAGAATGAGAGAGAGAGAGAGAGAATGAAAGAGAAAGAGACAGAGAATGAAAGAGAGAGAAAGAGACTGAATGAAAGAGAGAGAGAATGAGAGAGAGAGAAAAAAAGAGACAGAAAGGGATTCAGAGAGAGAATGAGAGAGAATGAGTATGAGAGAGAGAAAGAGAGGGGGGAGAGGGAGAGAGAAAGAGAAAGAGAGAGGGGACAGAGATAGAAAGAGAGAGAGGGAGAGAGAGGGGGGGAGGGAGAGTGCCTGAAGGACACCAACCCATCACTGGGAGTCCAGGCACTTCAGCAAGCAGCGCACTGGATTCATATTAGTGGTCTGCGGGATTTAAAATTATGAACTTGGTGGTCCCTGAGGTCTAAAAGGTTGAGGACCCCTGGCATAGAGTACGTGTGATATGTAATCAAAATAACATTCTTTTCTCAGAGAGTCAATGCCACCTTGCCCTGCAGCTGCAATGCAGTGACTGGGAGGCATCTCCAGTTTTGGATGGGGCCTGATTGGATCATGTGATCAACATGTGGGTGCAGGGGGAAGGGACTTGAACTTTCTTTTTGGTGGGGAAAACCTGGAAACTTTCAGATTTGGGTTTTCCCAGATGTGCCAATATGACATCTCCAATAAAATGGAACATTGAGGAAATTCAAGCTTCGGAGTCTTCTTTCATTGGGGGTGTTACTTGGAACCCTGACACTTAGGTTGATGATGCTTAATTCTAATGCTGACTGTCTTTTAATGTTAAGGAAGAAATCTGTAACCGTGAAGCCTGCCTTATGTTAAGAGTAGGACTTGTTTGTAATTTACTTTTCTTTTAGATCTCCCTGTATTAATCACAAATTGGAAGTGATTTTAAAATTGCTCATGCGATAGTGAAATTTCATTTGCCCTAGAAATATCAACTTTGGGGTGATATTTGAAACAAAGGGTTTGGAAATTGATAATTGTCCAACTGTATCATTGGGTAAATATGGAATACATTATGGGGGTAGACTTTTTCCCCCCTTATACTTGCCCTTCAGTATTTATGTAAGACACTGAGAAACTTTATACTTTGAAGTCTCTTTGTTTATTAAAGAAACAGCAGACAGTATGATGTCCCGCTTGGACAACTCCCCAGATTCTTCCTCAGAAATCAGTTCAAGGGAGGATGAGTTCATTCCTGGCACGTCAGGAACTGGGTTAATTAATGGCTCTGAACATCTGGCCATAAGAGTTTTAGACTTTCCCCAGTTTCAGCTGAGGAAAGTTTTCCAAAAACAACTCTAAAATCACCTCTTTGCTCCATATTACAAAAGATTACAAAAAATAAATATTTTACAAAGTTTGAAAGATGTGGTCTTCTTTCTTTTTAAATGCACTGAAGGGGATCCCACCAACTGATTGGTAAACTTGTTTCAAACATATGTCTCCTTGTTTATTGATTCAGTCAGTCAGTCCTATATGATAATAAAATCTCATTTCTTATCTTCTCCTTCCCTAGTTTCATCACAGTTTAAATTATTAATTAATTTATTTACACTTTGATGATTATCTTACGTAAGTCTAACATTCTTTGTATGTTTATTTCTTTTGATTTTAAATAACCTTAATTGTCAAAAGAAGCATACAAACTCAATAATAACTGCAATAAATAATTAAGTGTTATGAGCTTAAGAAACTCCTTCATGATCAGATACCGACTTTTCTCATTAAATGTTCCTTAGTATTTAGATCTGGTCTCAGGATGATAATGTAGCACTTGGGGAAGAAGATGCAGCCCAGCAGGCCAGCACCAGAAACCAAGATGGAGAAAACCTGCAAGGCCACCATGTATTTCCCTTTGGTGCTCAAGTAGGTGGGCAGGAAGGAGATCCAGACGCTGCAGAAGACCAGCATGCTGAAGGTGATCAGTTTGGCTTCGTTGAACGCCCCAGGCAGGTTCCTGGCCAGGAAAGCCACTGTGAAGCAAATGGCAGCAAGGAAACCCATGTAGCAGAGAACCACATAAAACATAGTCACAGAGCCTTCATTGCACTGAAGGATGATCACTCCTGATTGGGAGTGCAGGTCAAAATCAGGAAACGGAGGAGAAACTCCCAGCCAGATTGCACAAATTACAATTTTTCCAGCAGAACCAGAAAGGATGATGGAGTTGGCCAAGCTCTTCCCCAACCATCTCCTCACCCTGTTCCCTGGTTTCGTGGCCAGGAAGGCCAGCACTACCATGATTGTTTTGGCTAACACACAAGACACAGCTACTGAGAAGATGATGCTGAACATTGTTTGTCGGAGAAGGCAGGTGGCTTTCCTTGGTCGGCCAATGAAGAAAAAGGAGGACAAGAAGCAAAGCAAGAGGGAAACCAGGAGAATGTAGGACAGGTCACGGTTGTTAGCTTTGACAATGGGAGTTTCTAGGTATTTAAGGAATATGACTAAAACAAGGCCTGTTGTTAGAAACAAGAGTACAGCAAAGGAGACCAGGATGATGCCCAGATGTTCTTCATAGGACAGGAAGGCTATTCTCTTGGGGATACATTGGATTCTGTCATCAGTTGGATATTTATCATCTGGGCACTTGGTGCATTTTTCAGTATCTGAGAAAACAGTAAGTAATATTATTTCTATAGACCCTCTTTTCACATTCCAAAGAAAGAACTTCTTTGGATGACAGCTGATACCGAGAGACAGGAAAGCAATAGTAATTGATACATTGATAAACTGAAATATAGATACAGACAGGCAGCTTACAGTCCAGTTTAAAAAACACAATATATATGACTATCAAAATATCAACAATAAATAAAACCCGAAAGAGAAATAATTGAGGCCACAACCACCCTTCACCGAGACAATATACCTTGCTGTAATCACTTCATCCTAACGATCTTAATAAATATTGACTGACTGTCTGATTGAGATATCTTTTGCCCTTTAAGATAAAATTGATTTGGATGAGCAAAACCCATTGACCTGAAACCAATCCTCAAGTTTCAAAGAATTTAGATGGTAAACATGGAAGGAAACTTCCGAGCTGACAAGTAGAAAAGATAATTCCTTTAGCAGAATTCATACTACATTCTTCTATCTCTTCCTGCCTTATTCTTCAAGATCTTATTCCTCCCATTATGGAATATATTGGTCATGTTGAAAATAGCAATGAAGAATAAAATAGTCATGTTCACATGTGTCTTTTAACATGCACTTTGATAAAATGTTGTGGTTGAATCCAATCCCTTTCCTCTGGTGTCACTCACCTTCCTGTGTGGAGATGGTCCCCCCCGGACAAGGAATACAATTATAGCAGCAAATCGGTTCTTCTTTCCGGGCCCGTTTTACAAATCCAGGGTGACACTTCTCCACACATTTGGACTGAGGCAGAGACTAAGCAGAAAAACAACATTCATTCCAAAATATCTGCCAAATTTTTATTTATTAGATTGATTGATTAAAATAAAATGAAAATGTGCTTAAGAAAGACACTTCTTAGCAATAGATCAGGAAAACGTAAAATATTGTAAAGCCACTCCCCTTTGAAAATAATCCAAATCCTTCTTCCAGTTAAGATATAAAGAAAAAATCCCTCACAAACTAGGGCTGCCAAATTCAAATGAAGTATTGTTTACTCATATCTGTACATTTATATTTTTAATTCACACATCTGCCATGCTGGTGAAATAAGACTAAACATTACTGCCTAGTTTCTAGAACTATAGTGAGGATGAGTGGAGGTGAAATCATGAGAACATGTCACTTAAAAAGGGTGAGCCAGGCATGTTTTCCTGCAGCCCATGGGACATGAGTATGAACTCTGTGTGGGAAAGGGATATTTCTAAGGCCAAGTGAGGGATTCAAGACAAGGTCCTTTCCATTGAAGAATTATAGTTTTGTTGTTAGTCGCTACTTGTGTCCAACTTTTTCAGCCCCCAAGAACCAAAGCACTCCGGAACCCACTTTCCTATATTGCCTCTCAAAATTAGAGCTACAATTAGATGACATGGAAAGACAGACCCACGTTTATTTACTACTTAAATTTGGAGAATTCTTTCTTTCAGTGGAAGATTTAAGGTAGCTGACAATCAAGATAAACAATATCATTCAAGGGGTTTTTAGATGGATTACAAGCCAAAGATCAAATCTAAGTAGCATTTCATTACAAATTGATCCGCATTGTCTCATTATTTCAAGAGTTAAGCAAGTTTTCCATTTTCAGTTCTTCATTTTTCTAGTTTAAGGCATTATCTCATCTTGGACAAGTCATAGCGGTTCCATTTTGATTGAACACCTTGGATGACCTTCCTAGCAGCAGGAGGCCTATCCCAGTGGGAACGAAACAAAGGCATGAATAACTGTGGTCAGATATAGGCTGTTAAAAAATATCTGAGCCTGCTCTTTCAGGGGACCCTAACAAAAACCATATAGACCGAGAAAAGTTGCCAATATTTTCAACCACCTTGTTGAGCAACTTTAGCCGTGAAAGAGCATCTTGGTTGATAATAAGCCTCTGTCTTTCAAAACTCCCCAGTTGCTCTTCGATGGTATCCTCCTCAGGGAAAAGTAACCAATTTATGATATTCAGATCTGCTGCTACATTTCCACTTTGGTCCAAGTACAGTTTCTCCCATGAAAAATTGCAAAACTCATTCTTCTCCAGAAAGGGATGGAACTAGAATTGAAACATCCAGGAATTTTGAAAGCAACTTGAAACAACCAAAAAGGAAGAGCAATTTTAAAGCTGAGTTTGTGAATGAGAGATAATAATAATAATAATAATAATAATAATAATTTTATTTCTATACCGCCCTTCTCCCGAAGGACTCAGGGCGGTGTACAACCTGTTTAAAAACACAAACAAAACAATATAAAATTTAAAATAATTATTTTATTTTATTTTATTTTATTTATTAGATTTCTATACCGCCCTACTCCCGAAGGACTCAGGGCGGTGCACAGCCAAACAATAAAAACACATACAATACAAAATTTAAAAAATAGAATAAAATCAAATTAAATAATTTTGGCCCCGACAAATTTAAAACCCCAAACTTTTAAAACCAATTTAAAATTGAATATATAAATACTAAAAGATATTTAAAATTTTAAAAATCTTTTATAAAAGAGGGGGAAAATTAGGCCAGGCCGGCCTGGTGAAATAGTAAGGTCTTTAAGGCGTGGCGGAAGGTGCGCAGATCCGGGATCCTCCGTATCTCTGGGGGGAGCTCGTTCCAGATAGTAGGTGCCCCCACAGAGAAGGCTCTCCCCCTGGGGGCCGCCAGTCGGCATTGTTTGGCTGACGGCACCCGGAGGAGCCCCTCTCTATGGGAGCGTACCGGCCGGTGGGAGGCTATTGGTGGTAGTAGGCGGTCCCGCAAGTACCCGGGTCCTAAGCCATGGAGCGCTTTAAAGGTGGTAACCAAGACCTTGAAGCGCACCCGGAAGACCACCGGGAGCCAGTGCAGCTCGCGCAGGAGAGGTGTTACATGGGAACGCCATGTCGCTCCCATTACCACCCGCGCGGCCGCACTCTGCGCCAGAGCCTCCGGGTGCTCCTCAAGGGGAGCCCCATGTAGAGAGTGTTGCAATAGTCCAGGCGGGAGGTGACAAGGGCATGAGTGACCGTGCGTAAAGAGTCCCGATCCAGAAAGGGACGCAACTCGCGAATCAGGCGAACCTGATGAAAAATCCTCCCGGTCACGGCCGTCAAGTGCTCTTCTAAAGACAGCCGTGAATCCAGGAGGACGCCCAAGTTGCGAGCCCTCTCCGTGGGGGCCAATGATTCGCCCCCAATAGTCAGTGATGGCGTCAACTGACTATATCGGGACGTCGGAAACCACAGCCACTCAGTCTTGGATGGGTTGAGCCTGAGCCTGTTCCTCCCCATCCAGATCCGTACGGCCTCCAGGCACCGGGACATCACTTCAAGGGCATCGTTGGGGTGATCCGGGGTGGAGATGTACAGCTGGGTGTCATCAGCGTACTGATGGTACTCCACCCCGAAACCACGGATGATCTCGCCCAGCGGCTTCACATAAATGTTGAACAGGAGAGGCGAGAGGACCGACCCTTGCGGCACCCCACATATGAGGGGCCTCGGGGCCGACCTTTGTCCCCCTGTCAACACAGACTGCGACCGGTCAGAGAGAAAGGAGGAGAACCACCGCAACACAGTGCCTCCCACCCCCAACTCTTCCAACCGGTGCAGCATGATACCATGGTCGATGGTATCAAAAGCCGCTGAGAGATCTAACAGGACCAGGACAGAGGAGCACCCCCTGTCCCGAGCCCTCCAGAGATCATCAACCAACGCGACCAATGCCGTTTCCGTGCTGTACCCGGGCCTGAAGCCCGACTGGAACGGATCCAGATACGTCGTTTCATCCAGGTGCTGGGGGAGCTGTTGCGCGACCACACTCTCAACAACCTTCGCAACAAAGCAAAGATTGGAGACCGGACGATAATTTACCAACATTGCCGGGTCCAGGGAAGGCTTCTTGAGGAGAGGCCTCACCACCGCCTCTTTCAAGGCGGCGGGAAAGTCACCCTCACTCAGCGAAGCGTTTATAATCCCCTGGAGCCAGCCTCGTGTCACTTCCCGGGAAGCCAGTACTAACCAGGAAGGACACGGGTCCAATAAACAAGTGGTCGCGTTCAGTCTACCCAGAATCCTGTCCACGTCCTCAGGGGTCAAAGGATCAAACTCATCCCAGATAACATTCTCAAGACCTGCCCCTGTCTCTCCCCCTGAGACTACCCAGTCGGAGTCCAAATCTTCCCGAATCTGAGTGATTTTGTCATACAGATACTGAACAAAATCCTCGGCTCTACCCTCCAAGGGGTCCTCCCGCGCTTCCTGGTGGAGCAGGGAGTGGGTCACCCTAAAGAGGGCGGCCGGGCGATTATCTGATGACGCAATAAGAGCAGCAAAATAACTACATTTCGCTGCTTTTATCGCCACTAAGTAATTCCTAATGTGGGATCTTACTAGTGTCCGGTCAGATTCAAGAAGACTGGCCCTCCAACTACTCTCTAGGCGTCTTTTCCGGCGCTTCAACTCCCTCAGCTCCTCGGTAAACCAAGGAGCCAATTGAGATCGGCGCCGGGTCAGAGGCCGCAAAGGCATGACCCGATCCAGAGCACCAGCAGCCGCCCTATCCCAGGCGGCCACCATAAAGTGGCTCAGATTTGAAACCCCAATAAATTTAAATATCCCAATTTAAAAACTATTGTGTTGTTAGTCCGGCCTGGCGGAATAATAGGGTCTTCAGTGCGCAGCGAAACGCCCGGAGGTCGGAGATCTTACGAATTTATAGATAGATGTCCAGTCCCCCTCTACAATATTTTCCTGAATAGCAATAGCACTTAGACTTATATACCAGGGGTGGGTTCTAAATTTTTTACTACCAGTTCTGTGGGTGTGGCTTATTTTGTGGGCGTGGCTTGGAGGTCATGTGACTGGGTGGGCGTGGCTAGCTGGTCATGTGACCGGGTGGCCATGGCTATGTGTATAGTCATTTCTGACAGGTCATCGCACTTTTGACTGGTCCTCACACTTATGAGCATCCTCACATTTATGCCCGTGTAGCATTCTTAACAACCATGTCACTCATTTCACAACTGCTTCTCTTCACCATGGTGATAAGATAGGGCAAAAAACGTAAAATGTGAGGACAGTCGTAAGTTTGAGGACTGGTCAAAAGTGCGAGGACCAGTCAAAAATAACTTTTTCAGTCCTCTGCGTAGTCCATATGCACAAAAGGACTACCCAGAGGGCTGAAAAAAAGTGATTTCTGACAGGTCCTCGCACTTTTGACTGGTCTTCGCACTTATGACTGGTCATCATTTATGCCCTTTGAAGCCCAGTGGCAAGAGTTTAAGCAGTTTTTTTTTCCCTCTAGCCATCAGCTGGGACTCAGGAAGCAGCATAGATTGGGAATGGGAGGGGTAAGCGAACGGCGACCGGGCCGGGAACCGGTTCAGGGTCGTGGCCAGCCAATCTTATTACCAGTTCTCCGAACTATTAAATTTTTTTACTACTGGTTCTTGAGAAGCAGTGCGAACCAGGAGCAACCCACAACTGATATATACCACTTCACAGTGCTTTTACAGCCCTCTCTAAATGGTTTATAGAATCAGAATATTTCCCCCAACAATCTGGGTACCCATTTTACCAACCTTGGAAGGATGGAAAGCTGAGTCAACCTTGAACTTGTCAGGATTGAACTCCTGGGAGTGAGCAGTGATTTAGAGTTAGCGTTAGCGTTAGCATAAAGGCAACGGCTAAATGCAAAGACCGAGTAGCCATCAATCTGAAAAGCTTTAATTGGATTCCTGCAGTGAGGAGGGGCTAAGCTAAATGTTCCCAGGTTTAGCTGAAATTTATGAATATAAAATTCTATCATGCTAAATACAAACCCATAAGTACAGGAATTTATTTAAAACGTATACATATGAAATAATTTTATAATAGCAGTGTTTAATAACAAAATATAATTGTCACAGTGCCTGCTCTTTGGAACATAATCTTGTGAACTAAATCTGGCCTCAGCTTGGCCAAACCTGTTGGGTTTTTGTAGAAAAATGGTTCCCCTATTTCAGCATTGGATTTTTTTCTAAATAGGAAATAGGTTTGATGGATCCTTGTCAGGAGCCCATACCTGCCATGGCTCTAGCCTTGGTGCTCCCAATCTCTCTTTCTTCTCCATTTTTCTCCTCCTAGATATTGAGGAATATGCAACATTCAAAACATGGGCCAGAGTCTTAACAATACTGTAAAAACGGAGGTCATTTTTTATCTGAATTCTATTCTTTTTCTCTTGCATGTCCAGTGGTGCTATCTGGGTGCATCGTCTCCGGCCCTTGACAGAAAGGACATGCTTTGAAAAAGAACAGCGAAAAGACTGGTCTTCAAATTTGGAATCCTTAAAAAGACTGAGTTGAAAGGCATCATCATTTGGCCATTTTCTTTCCTGAAAAGCAAAGTTCCAAATGCTATGGATATATTTGAAAAGTGGATCCCTTCTCATTGACACTTTCTCCACAATTGTGGTGATCCAGACTTTCCCTTCAATGGGTCCTGGCAAACCTTCAATTGTTAAATGGATATGGCGAGCTCTATCCACAAGGGAAGCAAATTCTATGAAGTGTACAAAGACATTGACTTTTCTCCACTTAGAGATGGCATTTCTGAGAGGTTCTGTAGGTGTAGTCACTGAGAATTGTTGTGAGATAACCACACAAATTCCATTTCTGACAAGCATAGGGGTGAAAGTTCTCATGAAATTCTCTCCCTCCTCTGTGTCTGTTGAAAAGAGACCAATCAGAGTCCATCTGAAATGGAGGAGGAGTTGGACAATTCCTGGATACTGGATCCCATTTTGGGGGAGCATCTCATGGAAAAAAGGAATTTGTCTTTTATCACTCAGAGCCTCTGAAACAATTCCATAACTGATCTGAAGAAGCAATGGAGAATGGTGTATTATGGTTAGATCAGATCAAGTCCAAAACGTAAGCTTTTAACACATCCAATGTGGTTCTCACAAACATATTAGAATAGTCGATTGTTCTTAACCCTTAAGCCATATCAAGCTAAAGAATACAAAATGCATAATATTAACAAGATTGAATATAATCATTTATCTAATCTGAGGTCTGAGATACTGCTCTTTCTCTTTTCTAATAAAATTGACATTCAGATAATAGACTGAATGTCTATTATATTCTATCTCTAGAGCACTGCAAATGCAAATCAGTTCATTTTAGAGATTTGCTTAAATGTTCCCTATTTAACATTGTATCCAGCTGCTCAATTTTTGCTCGAGTAAATGTTTAGGCCACCTTCCCACTCTGGATCCCAATCCCTAGCCATGACAATGGCCATGAGAAAAGCAGTTCATGAATTCCATAGAAAAGATATGATTGAATCTATTACCCACCCACCAACAACCTGCTAACTTTGCCAGATAGAGAAACAAAAAACCAAACCTGTGGGACTTTGTAGGTGCCTACTAATGTTGACATCTGAATGGAGATGTCATCAAGAGATCCATCAAGAACAGCCATCAGGTTGTCCTTCTTTCCACAGCTGTAGTTGGGAACATTGGCTTCTCCAGTAGATAGAATGTCCATCAAGGCATCTGAAGTCCCAACGGTGTTCAAATAATTGTCATGGATGTTGTAGCCAAGTGTGAGATTGTACAAAAGCCGTGATTTCTTGTTGACTTGTTGAATGGTAAAAATGAAAGGTAGGATTCTTGTTGCATCAGTAAATAAACTACTGTAAAAAAATGTTCATGATAACATCATCTCTAACAACAACAACAAAATATGTTTATATTTATTCCTCTTTCTCTCCACAAGCTGATTCAGTCTTAAGACAAAAGTGTCCAATATAAGAATAAAGTTATAGTCACCCATCACCATTTAATTGTTATGAGTGTTGAGAAGGTGGGATGGAGATTTAATATTTAAAATATATCATTAATTGTAATAGTGCTCATTTTTAATTTGTGCAATGACTAAGATTCAAAATCATTCAATCATTAAAATAGAATCATCAGCAAAGAAGACTAATAAATGATCCAGAAAAGCAATTCTAAAAACAAGCCATCCTCTATTCCATACCAGGGTCAGGCACTGAATATCAATGAATGGTTATAAAAATGGGGAAATTAATGGGGCAGAGGCAACTACAAACTTTTCAATAAGCTAGTTGTGATTAACTCAGGATTGTACGAGAGGGGAAAATAATTTGGACTTTGGGGGGCCGGGTTGTTCCATCTTTGGATTTGGGTCTCTTAAAATAAGACATAAGAGAGAATCCATGGAAATCCAAATGATTCAAGAAATTAAACAGGTCCTGCAATATAGGAGTAACTGAAAAAAAAGAAGAAGAGTGTTAGGACTGCAAATGGAATGAAGGCACCTCCATCACACTGAATGACTTACGACGGAGCTTGAGTATAAGGAGCTGTGTAGAAAGACAGCATTATTTGGGATATTATTGTGGCAATGGAGATTATACTAATAAGGTGGTCTCCTGGCCTGTAATAGCTCTGTAGTTTTCTTCCCTCATGTTCCTCCAAACTCAGCAGGCACTTCATTCTCAGCTTCCCAGAAACTGGCTGGGACATCAGCAGCAGCAGAAGCAGAAGGAGGAGGTCCATAATTCATGGGGCTGAATCAATCCCTTTCCTGTTTCTAAGGAAGAACAAGAGCATTCGAAGAATTCAAAGCACCATTCAAAAATGGAGATGAGAGTGACTTTCTTGACCGAGAGAGAGATTAACAGAACTTCACCTGGAAAGGAGAGAAAGGAAAGGTACACTCAAGAAGCACAGTCCCTGAATGTCCCAAAATTTGTGACACCCGAAGTGTGACCTGAGTCATTTATCCTTTTCTGATGCAAAATCCCTTTCAAGTAGCTTCAGTTTGATGTTTACATCAAAGGCGATCACTGGAGAAATATCAGGAGAGATCTCACAGAGCAACATCTCCTCTGGGAATCCTGAACTACCTCTGGGCCACCACGTGCGAAGGAGAAGCTGGAGAAAAGCATAGTGAAAAATCATAGATATACCCCTAGAGAGCACTGGTTTGAAGTGGTTGTGGTCCTTCCTTTCTGAACATGTCTAGAAAGTGATGCTGAAGAAAGATAGTTCGACACCCAGGAAATTGGGTGTTGTCCTTCAATGTACTGTCTTGTCTCCAGAGACTCCTGGGGAAGGTCACCCAGAACTATAGAGTTTGGTTCCACCTTAGTGTCAGACATGGAAGCCATCTTTTACATTTGGGCCTTCAGACCTGCCACTTTTTCTACTGTGGGAAAATGGGAGGGGGGATTTTATAGAGTAGAGGTGATATGTAGTCAAAATAACATTCTTTTCTCAGAGAGTCAAGGCCACCTTGCCCTGCAGCTGCAATGAGGTGACTGGGAGGCATCTCCAGTTTTGGATGGTGCCTGATTGGATCATGTGATGGAAAGATGGGTGCTGGGCAGGGACTTCAACTTTCTTTTGGGTGGGAAAAACCTGGAAACTTTTTGATTCAGGTTTTCCCAGATGTGCCAATATGACATCTCTAATAAAATGGAACTTTTAGGAAATTCAAGCTTCAGAGTCTTCTATCGTTGGGAGTGTTACTTGGAACCCTGACACTTAGGTTGATGACGCTTAATTCTAATAATGCCTGTCTTCTAATTTTAAGGAAGAAATCTGTAACCGTGAACCCTGCCTAATTTACGAATAGGATCTGTTTGTAATTTACTTTTCTATTAGATCTCTATATAATAATCACAATTTGGAAGTGATTTTTAAATTGCTCATGCGATAGTGAAATTTCATTTGCCCTAGAAATATCAATTTTGGGGTGATATTTGAGACAAAGGGTTTGGAATTGATAATTGGCCAACTGTATCATTGGGTAAATATGGAGTATGTTATGGGGATAGACTTTTTTTTCTCTCTACTTGCCCTTCAGTATTCGTGTTAGACACCGAGTACCAGGGGTGAAATGTTCCCGGTTCAGACCGGATTGCCTGATCCTGTAGCAATGTTGGCGGGTGGTTCAGAGAACCGGTAGCAAAAATTCCTGGCCCCACCCCCACCCCATGCCCAGCTAAGCTGCGCGATCAGAGACAAAGACACTTCAAAGTATAAAGGTTCTCGGCAGTGGTGAAATGTAAACTTTGTTACTACCGATTCTGTGGGCGTGGCTTGGTGGGGGTAATGTGACTGAGTGGGCACGGCCAACTTTTTTTTTTTACTTTTAAAACCATTTTTTCTACAACCTCTTCAGCTGAAAAAAATGTTTTTAAAAGCCTATGATAATCCCAGCTGAGTTGCCTGATCGTCAGAAGCTTTTTTTTTCTTTTAAAAGCCTCTGACGATCCCAGCTGAGTTGCCTGATTGTCAGAGGCTTTTTTTTTATTTTTAAAAGCACTTTTTTTTCTATAACCTCTTCGGCTGAAAAAATGCTTTTAAATGTAAAAAAAAAAGCCTCTGATGATTGCACAGCTCAGCTGGGATCATCAGAGGCTTTTAAAAGAAAAAAAAGCCACTGACAATCAGGCAACTCAGCTAGGATCATCAGAGGCTTTTAAAAGCTTTTTTTTTTTTACAACCTCTTCAATTGAAGAGGTTGCAGAAAAAATACATTAAAAGTCTCTGACAATTCCAGCTGAGTTGCCTGATCATCAGAGGCTTTTAAAAGCATTTTTTGCAACCTCTTTGGCCCACTCAATCACATTACCCCCACCAAGCCACCCCCACAGAACCGGTAGTAACAAAGTTTACATTTCACCACTGCCGAGAACCTTTATACTTTGAAGTGCCTTTGTCTCTCATCGCATGGTTTAACTGGGCATGGGGTGGGGGGGGAGGAATTTTTGCCACCGGTTCTCTGAACCACCCGCCAACATTGCTACTAGATTGGGCAATCCGGTCCAACCAGGAGCATTTCACCCCTGGTTCTCGGTGTCTAACATGAATACTGAAGGGCAAGTATAAAGAAAAGAAAGTCTATCCCCATAATAAATAAACTTTGAAGTGTCTTTGTTTACTAAACAAACAGCAGGCAGTATGATGTCCCCCATGGACAACTCCCCAGATTCTTCCTCAGAAGTCAGCTCAAGGGAGGATGAGCTCATTCCTGGCACATCAGGAACTGAGTTAATTAATGGCTCTGGACACTTGGCCAAAAGAGTTTTAGACTTTTCCCAGTTTCTGCTGGGAAACGTTTTCCAAAAACGACTCTAAAATCACTCTTTGCTGTATATTACAAAACGTTACAAAAAATAAAGGTTTTACAAAGTGGAAAAGATGTGATGTTCTTTCTTTTTAAATGTACTGAAGGGGATCCTTGCATCAGCATATGCCGTTAAAACTAGGTCATTACTAGGCTCCAAATATAACGAATAATGAATCGTTTGCTTCAGATACCTAAGTATTCGCTTAGCAGCTTTCCAGTGCCTTTCAGTAGGTTTAGCATTATATCTAGCCAGTTGATTTACACTGTAAGATATATCTGACCTAGACCAATTACTCAGATATGACAGACTGCCTATTAAGGATTGATATATTTCCTTATCGAATACAGGACTTTGAATATTATTATGCTTAAAATCCTGACTCATTGGTGTCTTAGCAGGCTTACAGAGTTCCATGTTGTAATATTTCAGCAATTGACTAACTTTCTTGCCCTGCGAAATTTTGTAACCTTTACTAGTTTTAACTATGTCAAGACCCAGATAATGCTTAATTACAACCAAATTCCTAATTCTGAGTTTCTTTTGCAACACAGAAACAATTTTGGTTGCTTCATGTTCAGATTTGGTAATAATTGCTATATCATCAGTGAATAGCAATAATAGAGAAACTAAACCATCTTTCTCTCTCTTAAACAAACATGGATCAGCTATGCCAGCTACAAAACCCATAGCAACTAACTCATTGACAATGTATTTACTCCACTCGTAACCTGACTGTTTCAAGCCATAAAGACTTTTCTTCAGTTTCCAGCAATCAGTCTTCCCACAAGTTTTCAAACCTAGTGGCTTCTTCATATAGATTGTATGTTGTAATGGCGCATGCAGATATGTAGTTTCAACATCTATATGGTTTATCATATATCTAATGATGCTCTCAACGTAGTCGCCCTCTGACTAGGTGCAAACATTTCATCATAGTCCTTATCTGACTGAGCAAATCCTTGAGCAACTAACCTTGCCTTATGGGTAACAGTCCCATCCACACCAGTTTTCAGTTTGTAAACCCACTAGCAACCAATTGCATGCTCACCTGGTGGTAGCCTAACGTTCTCGTAAACATCTAACTCCTTGAATGATTTCAGCTCTTTATTCATCGCTTCCTTCCAAGCTACCTGATCCTTTGCAGGATACAGTTTAATTTCATCAAAGTTAGAAGGATCTGTGTTCACCTGACATACTACACTGGCTTGATACCTATCAGGTGGATGTTTATCTCGAGTTGAACGTCTAGGTAACTCAGGACTCGATGTTGGTATCTCCTCTTCTACCTCCCCTATAGCCTCCTCCTCCTTTACAGTAATAGAAGGTTCTTCCTCAACTTTCTCATCGTCAAGAGTATCATTAAATACATGATTATCAACAACACTATCATTTACCTTGTTGGATTCATGTTCAAGCTTACTCCAACCAACATGCTCCAGGAACTTGGCACTAGCACTGCAAAACACGCTAGAGGTACCTGGCACCCAAAATCTATATGACCTGTGGTTGGATTCATAACCAACAAAAAACAGCTTCTTTGCTCTATGTTGACCCTTTCGCCTCAATTGCGAGGGAATATGACCCCATGCTGGGGCTCAAATGTGTGCAAATAACTTAATTCTGGTCTTCTACCATGCCAACGTGTGAATGGTAGTTCACCAGTTGTTGAATTGACTACATTATTCAAGACAATATTTAGCACACATTATTGCCTCACCCCAAAGTGACTCAGGCAAACCAGAATCAGATATCATGGTTCAAGCCATAGCCTGCAACGTTTGCCTTCTGCATTCAATATACGCATTATGTTGCGGTCTATAAGGGGCGGAAGGCTTGTGTTCAATGCCATCTTTCTGTAACATAATTTCAGACCTTTTATTGGTAAACTCAGTACCAATGTCAGTTACCAGGCAAAGAACCTTGCATTTCTTTTTCCTCTCAGCAAACTTCAGCCAGTTTGAAAAATGCTGGAATGTTTCTGCTTTGGTTTTCATAAGGTAACAGAAACCATAATGGGAAAAATGGTCTATTATGCTCAATATATAACAGGCTCCACCTAAACTAGGTTTTTTTAGGTCCAATGATATTTGCAAACACTACCTCCAAAGGTTCATTGGTTGTAAACCCATTATCTCTGTTTGCAGGGGTTACCTTACTCTTTTCTTGGCTACAAGCATTGCAGTTTAAATATTTTTTACAAGGTTTTAGTTTTATCCCATCAGATAATTCCACCGTTTTCTTTAACGTATTAAAATTTACACGTCCCAAATGCCTATGAAGCAAGTGAATGCATTCATCATGTGGCTTCGTGTTCTCGTAAACTGAGTTAGCATTAACCATGATTAATGGATCATCAAGAAGCGGTTTTGAGGCCCCTCCTCAAGAAGCCCTCTCTGGATCCGGCTGTTTTGGCTAACTATCGTCCAGTCTCCAACCTTCGCTTCATTGCGAAGGTTGTTGAGAGTGTGGTGGCGCAATAGCTTCCCCGGTACCTGGATGAAGCTGTCTATCTAGACCCGCTCCAGTCCGGCTTCCGGCCTGGGCACAGCAAAGAAACGGCATTGGTCGCATTGGTGGATGATCTCTGGAGGGCCCGGGATAGGGGTTGCTCCTCTATCCTGGTCCTGTTAGACCTCTCAGCGGCTTTTGATACCATCGACCATGGTATCATGTTGCACCGGTTGGCGGGGTTGGGGGTGGGAGGCACCATTCTGCGGTGGTTCTCCTCCTACCTCTCTGACCGGTCGCAATCTGTGTTGACAGGGGGGCAGCGGTCGACCCCGAGGCACCTTGCTTGTGGGGTGCCACAAGGGTCGGTCCTCTCGCCCCTTCTGTTCAACATTTATGTAAAGCCGCTGGGTGAGATCATCCGTGGCTTCGGGGTGGAGTTCCACCAGTACGCTGATGACACCCAGCTGTACATCTCCACCCCAGGCCACCCCAATGATGCCCTTGAAGTGATGTCCCAGTGCCTGGAGGCTGTGCGGGCCTGGATGGGGAGAAACAGGCTCCGACTCAACCCCTCCAAGACCGAGTGGCTGTGGCTTCCGGCGTCCCAATATAGCAAGCTGATGCCATCGCTGGCTATTGGGGGTGAATCACTCGCCCCCACAGAGAGGGCTCGTAACTTGGGTGTCCTCCTGGACGCACGGCTGTCTTTAGAAGATCATTTGACGGCCGTGGCCAGGGGGGCTTTTTATCAGGTTCGCCTGATACGCCAGTTGCGCCCCTTTCTAGATCGGGACTCCCTACGCACAGTCACTCAGGCACTCGTCACTTCCCGCCTGGACTACTGCAAAGCTCTCTACATGGGGCACCCCCTGAGGTGCACCCAGAGGCTCCAGCTGGTCCAGAACGCGGCCATGCGGGGGATTATGGGGGCGACGAGGCGCTCCCATGTGACACCTCTCCTGCGCGAGCTGCACTGGCTCCTGGTGGTCTTCCGGGTGCGCTTCAAGGTGTTGGTGACCACCTTTAAAGCGCTCCATGGCTCAGGGCCGGGGTATTTACGAGACCGCCTTCTACCACCAATAGCCTCCCACCAGCCAGTACGCTCACACAGAGTGGGCCTCCTCAGGGTGCCGTCCGCCAGACAATGTCGGCTGGCGACCCCCAGGGGGAGAGCCTTCTCTGTGGCGGTGCCCACCCTCTGGAACAACCTCCCCCCAGAGATACGTACAATAACAGACCTCCGGATTTTTCGTCGGGCCCTGAAAACCCATTTATTTCAACTAGCTGGGCTGGCTTGAGTTAAATTTTAAACTGATTTTAAATTGGAATTGTTTTAATTACGGCCAAAATATTTAATTATTTTAAACAGTTTTTAGATTTTGTATGTCTTGTTTTTGTTAATTGTGTTCGAGGATCGTGCCCAATAACTCCATAGACAGGTTCGTAGTAAATCAATTATTGTTTATTAATTATACATCTTATCGTTACAGGTACAAGTCTGGAACTGAAGCAGGACCACATGGCTGACCCTTAAGTACCCCCAGGGCGTGGCTAAGGTAAGGAGGGGTTATTGGGTTAGGGTGGACCTTAGGGGCTGGCTTGTCCAGCCCCCCTGCTCCTAGCTCTGGATCAGAGGCAAGGCATTTATTCATGACAAAACCCCCTCTAAATGCCTGGCCGGGATATTTTTGTGTGGTGTGTACCTGAGGTGTTCTTTTCAGGAGAACGCCTAATTTTGATGTGAGGTACGTGTGCTGTTTATTTTGCAATGGCTTAGTTAGGATGTCTGCTGTTTGTTCTTCCGTGTCATAGTGTATAACTTTCACAAATCCTATGTCCACGAACTGTCTAACGTGCTTGTACTTTATATCGATATGCCTTGACCTTTGACCCACCGCTTCAGCCTTAGATATTTCCATTGCAGCCTTATTGTCCTCGTGCATGATGATGGGGTAGTTGGGTTCGGCCCATATGTCAGCAAGCAGATCATCGAACCAGACCAGGTTGTTGGCTGCTTTGGACAAACAGATATATTCGGCCTCCGTGGTGGATGTGGCTACAAAGTCTTGCTTGCCTGTGTTCCAATGAACTGGGCTGTTGTTTAAAAAGAATATGTAACCCGAAGTGCTCTTTCTGCACTTCACATCCCCAGCCCAGTCAGCATCAGCATAGCACGTGAGTGTGGGTGTTGTGGTGTTCTCGGGTTCTAATGATAGGCAAGCCTCGGAAGTTTGCTTTAGATACCTTAATACCCTTTTGATGGCCTCCCAGTGGTACACTGTGGACTTACCCACATGTCTTGACAGCAAGTTAACTGGTAGAGCAATGTCTGGTCTGGTCCAGTTCGCAATGTATAGGAGGGAGCCTATGGTGGATCTGTATAATGTGTTGTCCTTGAACGCCTCAGCCTCATTATACATGTCCTTCAGGAAATCTGGTTGCATTGGCGTTTCACACCCCTTGGCGTTTGTCATGTTGCACTTATGTATTAATTCTAAAATTTTGTCCTTCTGTGAAAGTTGGAAACCCTTGCCTGTTCTCGTGATCTGCACCCCCAAGTATTTGTCTACCTTGCCCAATATTTTTAGGGTAAAGTGTTTTCCCAGCTCATTGGCGAAGTTATTACATTTGCTAGCTTGATCACCGATATACAATATATCGTCTACGTATATCAAAATATATTTGAGGGAGCTGTCTGACTTCTTGGTGAAGAAGCAGTTGTCGGCTGAGGTGGCTGAGAAATCCATGGATTTTAATGTCTTGGATAGGCACTCATACCAACGTTTCCCTGATTGTTTGAGTCCATATAAGCTTCGGTTTAAGACCCAGGTTTCTCCCTTTTTGGTGCTTTGGCTGGGTGGCGCTCTCACGTATATCTCTTTGTCGAGCTCAGCGTGCAGGTAAGCGGTTTGCACGTTGAATTGGTGCACTTCTAACCCTAGCAGTGATGCGATTACTAGCGCACACTTCACGCTCTCGGCCCTGATTGTGGGAGAGTACGTTTCTGTGTAGTCATCAGGATATTTCTGGGCGAACCCCTGTGCCACCAGTCTTGCTTTGTAGAGCGCTTTGTTTCCCTCTAGTGTTTTAACTTTGTAGACCCACCTAGTGCCTATGGCCGTCTTCCCTGTCGGGACTTTAGAGGGGGTGTATACGTTTAGTTCCCTCAGGCTGTCCATTTCCCTTTCCATGGCTTGTTCCCATTTCTCTCTCTCCTCATCCGGTAACCCCAGTACGTCCTCATATGTGTTGGGGGTTAGTTGGTTAGTGTGTAGGGATAGTATGTAGTCCCCTAACCTTTCTGGCCTTTTGCCTCTGTTTGCCCTGACTGGTCTGTCAGGAGGTGTCTCTGTGTCATGCATGTACCTAGCTTCTCTCTCGGTGAGTGAGTCCACTTTGATGTGCGGGTGGTTCTCCTTCCATCCCTTCACTGGTATTTCCTGTCCCTTGGGTTTGTTCTTTCCCTGTTCAGTGCCCCTTCCTGTTTGGTGTTTTATTTCCCTTTGGTCATCCCCTGGTCCGTCCTTGTTAAGGGACACCTCGTTGAGGTGTATCTTGGACCAGTTAGCATTTTCGTGAAAAACAGCTGTTCGTGATATTACGAAATTGTTGCTGTTGTCTATGAACCTGTATCCCTTCGTCCCCGGTTCATAGCCCATAAACCTCAGCCTCCTGGATACCCTGTCCCCCTTACGCCTGAGTTGTTTGGGGATGTGCACATCTGCTGTGACCCCGAATATGTGTAAGTGTGACACCTGTGGTTTCCTTTGATACATTAACTCGTATGGGGTTTTATTCAGTACGCTGGACCATAGCCTATTTAGAGTATAATTCGAATAAATGAGTGCTTCGGACCAGAAATGCTGTCCTAGGCCGGCATCATCCAGCGCGCACCTCATCATGGTCTGTAGCGTTCCGTTTTTTCGTTCTACCACGCCATTTTGAAAGGCGGAAAACGGAGAAGTTGTGTAATGGACCATCCCGCGTGCCTTTAGCCATCGCGAGAAGTCGCTTGATAAGAATTCAGACCCCCAGTCTGTCATTATCTGCCTGATTTTGGTGTTGTGCTGTGTCTCCACCCTCGCATAGAATTCCTTAAATTTTTGGAATACCTCATTTTTGTGTTTTAGGGTGTACACGAAGCCATAGCGGCTGAAGTCATCTACTATGGTCAGGAAGTACCTTTTCCTGTACTTGATGGAGGGCCTTAGTGGCCCCACTAGGTCCATATGTACAAGTTGAAAGATCGAATTAGTTGTGCGTACTGACTTCTTAGGTCTTGGTTTGGTTTTTAATTTGGAGCCCTTACAAATAGAACACTCGAGATAGTTCTCACAATCCTTTATTTTTATACCTTCAGAGCATTCCAACATTTTCTGCACTACGGGAAAACTAATGTGTCCTAGTTTTCTGTGTAATAGGTGGGCACAGTTGTCATGCATCGGTTTTCCTATCTCTGGTTTCTCCTTCCTGGGTGCCCCCTGCTCACTGGGTTCATCGGTGGTGTGTGTGTGCTTAACCCCCTCTACT